>MU765765.1:0-10309 GCA_026770625.1 Nicotiana glauca | reverse complement strand
CCTTATTTGCACACGAAATAAAATAATTTAGCCCACCTTGGCACAACGAAATCTTAAATTACTCGAAAAATATTTTCCGGGGCCTTACAATCTAAGTTCCCAAACTCAAAATGTGATCGAAAGAACAAACCCTAGTTTTATATATTTTTCTGCCTCGTTTCTCATGCTAAACAATCCCGAAACTCATATTTTATGACTCTAATGGATTCCTTGTGAAATTCTAATAAAGTTAGGCTTTTGAATAATTCCATTTGACCTTATAATGAATGAGATATGTAGGCTTTAGTATTTGCAAAATAGTGTAAATTTTTAAATACGTTGCTAGTGGCAATTTCATAATTATCTGGAAAAAATCTGGTAACCTAAGTTTTAGTAAAATGATCATAAAATCCTCATACGATGTCCAAATTCAATGATTCTTTTTTATACGGGTCTATAATTACGATACAGATCTAATGATTCAATCAAAAATGAAATTAGAGGTCACTTGTTCATTTGTTCCCCACATCGACCAGTTGATCGACGCCATAGCGAGACATGAGCTGCTAAGATTTTTGGATGCCTACTCCGGCTACAACCAGATCATGATGGCCGAAGAGGACCAGAAGAAAACAACATTCGTCACCCACCAGGGGACGTACTGCTACAAAGTGATGCCGTTTGGACTCAAAAACTCAGGGGTAATGTATCAGAGACTGGTCACCTGAATGTTCAAGGAACAGCTTGGCAAGACTATGGAGGGCTACATCGACGACATTCTGGTAAAATCGGCAAGCAAAGAAGACCACCTCGATCATCTGAAAGAAGCTTTCGAGATAATACAGCGGCATGGGATGAAATTGAACCTAGAAAAGTGCGCCTTCGGCGTAGAATCAGGGAAGTTCTTGCGGTTCCTTATATCACAATGAGGTATCGAAGTGAACCCGGACCAGATCAAGGCAATAGACGCGATACTTGAGACTTTGAACATAAAAAACAGGTACAAAAACTGACAGGGCGAATAGCCTCCCTATCCAGGTTCATCTCGCGATCCTCCAAAAGGTGCCATAAATTTTTTAACATACTAAGAAAAGATCACGGGATACAATGGAATGAGGAATACATCGAGGCTCTGAAAAAATTGAATGAATACCTGTCTTCGCCACCACTGCTAGTCAAGGCGAACCCATGCGAACCCTTGATTGTATATCTGGCGGTGTCCGAAGTCGCTGTCAGCGTAGTCCTGGTCCGCGAAAATAAAGGTACGCAATCTCCTATTTAATATATCAGCAAAACCCTAGTGGACGCCGAAACACGGTATCCACACCTCAAGAAGCTTGCCCTAGCACTGGTCGTAGCTTCACGAAAGCTTAGACCTTACTTTTAGTGCCACCCCATAAGAGTTGTAACGACTTTCCCCCTGCGGAGCATCCTACACAAACCCGAACTATCAGAAAGGCTCTCCATATGGGCCATAGAGCTCAGCGAGCATGACATATCTTACCACCCAAGAAATGCCATCAAGTTGCAGGTACTTGCAGATTTTCTCGCTGATTTTAGTATAGAGATCTTGCCGAGAGCAGAACTAGAGGCAATTCGCGCCATACCTGGTGCCGACCTCTGGACCCTCTATACTGACGGCACTTCTAATGCCTCGGAATCGGGACTGGGACTCATACTCGAGGTCCCCACGGGTGAAATAATTTGCCAGTCCATACGATGCCTCGAGATGACTAACAATGAGGCCGAGCATAAGGCTATGATTGTAGGTATGAAGTTAGCCATCAAATACGGGGCTCGACGACTCATCCTCCATTGCGATTCTCAACTCATGGTAAACCAGGTCATCCGGACTTACTAGATTAAGGAACAGGAACACAGAAATATCTGTCAGAAATCCACAAGTTGATGATCGAATTCGGCAAATGCCTCCTGGAGCAAATCCCCAGGGCGCAGAACGTCGAAGCAGACAGCCTAGCCAAATTGGCTGCAGCACCAAGAACATCTACAAGGGAAACATAGTCACCCTACTCCATTCAGCCATAGATCACACTGAGGTACTCTCTTTAAATCTGACTTGGGACTGGCGCAACCAGTTTATCTCCTATCTGCAGGACGGGACACTCCCACTTGACAAAAAGGTAGCCAAAAGGCTCTGTACCCGATACTGCCTGATCAACCACGACCTATACAAAAGAACGTTTGGCGGACCCCTTGCTAAGTTCTTAGGGTCGCACCAGACAAGGCAAGTACTCGAAGAGGTACACGAAGGTCAATGCGGCGCACGCACTGGTAATCACGCTCTTGTCCGCTGAATTTTCCGCGTGGGGTATTACTGGCACACAATGAAAAAGGAGGAAGCAGAGTATGTTTGCAGATGCAAACAGTGCTAAAAGTACGCCCCTATGATATATCAACCGGGAGAGCCCCTACACTAAGAAACATCACCTTGCCCCTTCATCAAATGGGGAATGGACATAATCGGCCCCCTGCCAGCAAGGCGAGGAAAGGTACGATTTCTGTTAGTTTTGACTGTCTACTTCTCCAAGTGGGTGGAAGTAGGTGCGTACGCCCAAATACGCGAACAAGAAGTCATCACCTTCATATGGAAAAACATCATAGCCGTTTCAGCATCCCCAAAGAAATCAGCTGCGACAACGGCCCACAATTTATCAGCAAAAAGATAACGGAATTATGTGACAAATGGAATATCAAAAGGATACCCTCCACGCCATATCATCCCGCCGCCAACGGCCAAGCTGAAGCATCCAACAAAACAATACTGAACATTCTGAAGAAAAAAATCGAAGAATCTAAAGGGCTCTAGCTCGAATTACTACCAAAAGTAATCTGGTCGTATCGAACAGCACCCAAATCCAGCACAGGAGAAACACCGTCCTCACTGGTCTACGGAACCGATGCGGTTATACTAGTCAAAATCGAAGAATCGAGCCTAAGATTCTCATACATCAGCAGACCAGACAATGATATGGGAAGGCTTCAAGACCTTGACGAAGCTGAATAACGAAGGGATATGGCCCACATAAAAATGACAGCTCAAAAGCAACAAGTCGAAAGGTACTACAACTAAAAGGCCAAAATACGACCACTCAAAGATGGGGATTACGTCCTTAAAGTAAAAACTTTGGAATCAAAAGACGCGAGGGAATGGAAATTGGGCACCAATCGGATCGGGCCATATAAAATCATAGCAGACGCAGGCAAAGGAGCATTCCAGTTGGAAACAATGGAAGGAAAAACACTCCAGAACAACTGGAATGTCGCCAACCTGAAATACTTTCACTTTTGAAGGGAATCTCCCGAGTCGTACTCTTTTTCCCTTACCCGAGTTTTGTCCCAATCGGGTTTTCTTGGGGAGGTTTTTAACAAGGCGGCGAAGGAGACACCCACGGGCGCATGGAAACAGGTTTATCATACCGGCCAGTTGACATGTCTCTTCGGTCCGGTATAATAAAAGGACTAGCCTAGTTACCTTCTCCATTATGTAAGCGGCTACGGCTACCTTCTCCATCATGTATGCGGCTACGGATACCTTCTCCATTATGTAAGCGGCTACGACCACCTTCTTCATTGTGTAAGCGGCTACGACTACTTTCTCCATTATATAAGTGGCTACGACTACCTTCTGTATTACGTAAGCGGCTACGGCCACCTTCTCCATTATGTAAGCGGCTACGGCCACCTTCTCTATTATGTAAGCGGCTACGGCTACCTTCTCTATTATGTAAGCGGCTACGGCCACCTTCTCCGTTATTTAAGTGACTAAGGCCACCTTCTCCATTATGCAAGCAACTACGGCCACCTTCTCCATTATGTAAGCGCCTACGGCCAACTTCTCCATTATGTAAGCGGCTATGGACACCTTCTCCATTATGTAAGAGGCCACGGACACCTTCTCCATTATGCAAGCGGCTAAGGCCATCGCCAATAATTGTTGACCCCGCTCAACGGCGACGAATAAACACTTCAACAACAGTTGAAGTTACATCCTTTTGGGCCAAAGGCCACCGCTAATAATTGTCGACTCCGTTTAACGACGACGGATAAACACTTCAACGACAGTTGAAGTTACATCCTTTTAGGCGAAAGGCCATCGCCAATAATTGTCGACTTAGTTCGAAGACGAAGGATAAACACTTCAACAACAGTTGAAGTTACATCCGTTTGGCACAAAGGCCATCGCCAATAATTGTCGACTCCGTTCGACGACAACGGATAAATACTTCAACGACAGTTGAAGTTACATCCTTTTGTGCCAAAGGCCATCGCCAAAAATTTTTAACTCCGTTCGAAGGCGACGGATAAACACTTCAATGAAAGTTGAAGTTACATCCTTTTGGGCCTAGGCAATCGCCAATATTTGCCAATTCCGCTCGACGACGACGGATAAACGCTGCAACGACAGTTGAAGTTACATCCTGCTGGGCCAAAGGCCATCACCAATAATAGTCGATCCTATCCGACAGTAACAAGCAGTTTATAAGCAAAGAACAATGTGAAATGATAAGCAACACAAGCATAACTCTTTCACTATAACAAAAATTATGTACACTTAGTCCCACGAAGGGCTCCCATTACATTCCAAAAAAAAAAAGAAAAAAAAATGCAAAAACTATACAAGTCCTAAGGGGACTCGCCAGGTTTGTCCTCGCTATCCGCTCGTCCCCCCTCCTGGTCATTAGGGTAAAACTCATTAAACCACGGTCCAGACTCAAGCAGACTGACATCTTCAGCATCACAACCTTCTCGGTCGGGTGCGTCGGAGCTGTACCCACAGGCCGCACGGGCAGCACGAGCCTCACACAAACACGCTTGGACCTTCTCCTCAGAGGCACGTCCTACAACAAGAAGCCCTTTATACACATATAACTTAGCTTTAGCACATATCCATATCTCATGTGCTTCATGGGCCTCACCTCCGAACCGTGGCAGGGCAGCACGTTTAAGAACGTCGATCTCAGCTGCCTTAGTTGCAAGCTCAGTTGTTAAAGCCGCCACCCTACTATGAAGGTCAGCTACCTCCGCCGCCACTCCACGACTAAGCTCCAACTCTTCCTCCCTCATCTTGAGGAGCGACTCCATCTCACTATTGCGAGCCACCGCCCTCATCAACACTTTATCCGCTTTCTACAGCTTCGCCGCTCTGCGGTTTAATTGAGCCTCCCTCTGTTCGAGGCCCTCCCAAAAAATCTGGAATTGCAGATTCTGCTGGAAAAGATCCGTCGCAGCCTGGTGTTTAGAACGACACCGTTTATACTTCTTGACCATCTTATCAAAAACTGTCGCTGTCTTTTTCTCGCGACGTCGTCTCTCTACCTCCAGAACAAGGGTCTAAAAAGAAAAAGAGAGAAGAGTGCATGTACATGCACGTGAGTCAGTACGCATACAAAATCAACTACATAACATGCAAAAGAACAGAGAGGTTACCTGCAACGCCATACCCGCCACCCGCTGAGATAGCTCCGCGTCGCTGACATCACTCAGCATCTTGCGCTCAGAGGCCGCACAAAGTAGGGCCATATCTAATGCGGCCTGCTCGTTGTGCTATAGCAAGTTGTAAGCCACTGGAATCATAATACGACAGCTAAATCCATCTGCCGTCAACTCTACCCGTGCATGACCCTCCGCCATCTCACTCGTGTTCCCATGGGCGGCCTCAGCAGCCATCCCCCTAGATTTACCACCAACAAGGGGCGATAAAACGCCTCAGCAACATAAGTCTTGCTAGTACCAACATCAACCCATATCTTGGTGGTCAGCCACCCAGAACGGATAGCGTCGGCCATAAGGACGGGCCTAGTTGGATACCGTCGCCACCTCCTTGCCCCTCACGAGCCTCCTTCTTTTCCTCTCCTCACTTGCAGCCACTTCTATAGTTCTTTCCCTTTGCAAAGAGGCTGGAGTCACCCCTTCCCTAACAGATGCGTAAAGTATTTCCTGCGTAGCTGGACCGGCATCTGGTTGGGAGGAGGTGGGTGCTGTGTAACGACCCGGCCGGTCATTTTTGGAATTTATGCCACAATCCCCCATTAACTACTTTCCCTAAGTTCATTTCTGCTATTTTGGTTTGCCGGGACGTTCGGTATTAGGATTCATAGTGTTTTGGGACACTTAGTCCCTAAATGATAGTTTAAGAGTTGAAAAATAGTCCGTATTCGGAACAATGTGAAGACGACATCAGAATGGAAATCTGATTGTTCTGTTAGCTCCTTTAGGTGATTTCAGGGTTGGGAACGTGTTCGGAATGTTATTTGGAGGTCCGTAGCTCTTTTAGGCTTAAAATGTCGAAGTTTGAATTTTTGAAGTTTTCGGTCCGATAGTGAGTTTTTGATCTGAGGGTCGGATTTGAATTCCGGAAGTTGGTGTAGCTCCGTCATGTCATTTGGGATGTGTGTGCAAAATTTCAGGTCATTCGGGCGAGGTTTGGTTAGGTTTTTGATCGAAAGCGTTTTTGGTTAGAATTTGAAGTTCTTAGGCTTGAATCCTTGATTAATCGGGTTTCCGGAGTTGTTTGAGGGGTTTTGAGGATTGGTACAAGTTCGAATAAGGTATTAAGTGGTATTGGTGTTTTTGGTTGGGGTCCCGGGGGTCCCGGGATGATTTCGGATGCTCAACGGGTTAGTTTTAGAAGTTAGAAAGAAAAAAATTGCAGCAGGCTTCTGTTGTTTTCGCTTCTGCGGCTTGGGAATCGCAGAAGCGGCCTTTGCGCCGCAGAAGCGGTTTATCACCTTCCCCTTTGAGACCGCATAAGCGGTCTATCATCCGCATAAGCGGAGACGCAGAAGCGGCTTTGAAGCCGCTGAAGCGGAATCCGGGCTTCCGTTCATTTTCCGCAGAAGCGGAATATTTTTTCGCTGAAGCGTAGTCGCAGAAGCGATTTTTCGTCCGCAAAAGCGGAAGCTTGACCCCTCAGCAAAAGTCGTAGAAGTGGCTTATTTTTCGCAGAAGCGGAACCGCTTAAGTGGTTATTCGACCGCAGAAGCGGAAATGCCTGGGCAGTACTTAACATTTTCAATACGAGGGTTCTTCCATTTTTATCAAAAACAGCAGCTAGAGAGCTCGGTTTTGAGAGATCTTTCGAGGGATTTCAGAGGCAATGATTGGGTAACGATTCCTTGCTCCCTTATGATTTATACTCACTAATCTAACCTCAAATTCAACTATAATTTCGGATTTTTGAATGGAAAAAAAAGGGGTAAAGTTCTTAGACCTAATTGTGAGGATTTGAGGGGGCATTTGACCTCCGATTTGGGAGATTTTTATATGGTTAGACTCGTGAGAGTACGAGGGTTCTGAAAATATAAAAAAACTAGTCGATTCCGAGACATTGGCTGGAGGGGCATTTTGGTCATTTTACCTATTTTTGCGCCCTGGTTTTGATTTTATTAGTGGAATCAGTTAATTGCTATATTATTTACAATATGAAATTGGTTTGAATAGATTTGGGCCATTTAGAGTCGGATACTCGTGGCAAGGGCATCGTTCCCTAGTTGATTTCGCACCGGTTCGAGGTAAGTTGCTTGCCTAACCTTGTGTGGGGGACTTCATCCCTTAGGATGTGATAATTTGTAATTGAACGCCTTGTACGTGAGGTGATGAGCTCATACTTGAGAAAATTGTTGAACCCCAGATTTTTGCTTAATTACTTGATTTGGATTCTCTTTCATATTTGCCTTACTTTACTTGCTTTTATAGCATGTGCTAGCGTAGAAGAGCATGTTCAATTGATCCAAGCTGCCTATTTGTTTAAATTTTCTTAACTGTGATTTTGTGGAGCATGTTAGGCCAGTATTCCTTGATGCCTTGTATTGTTGAACTTAAGTTTCTGAATATTTCTCTGATGTTGGTTGCGCATTTACATTGGGACTACGGTACGGTATCCCGGGAGACCCCCCTGCACTTTTATTTTGGGACTACGGGACGGTATCCCGGGAGATTCTTTGATATTGATATGAGATTTGGACTACGGGACGGTATCCCGGGAAATTCCATTGCACAAATTGAGAAAAGGGCTGCAGGACGGTATCGTGGAAGACCCTCGTCGGTATTCTTTTAACTTTGCTGTATTTACTCTGTGTTTCTGGTTTGTCTTGCAGTACTATATTTCATTGATCTGTCTTATCACATCGCTGTGTTCATTAGTTTTCATCAAACTTCGATACTGTTAATCTCTTGCTATTTTATTGCTTTCTGTCTCAGTAGGGTCCTGACCTTTCTTCGTTACTAACCAACCGAGGTTAGGCTTGGCACTTACTGAGTACCGCTGTGGTGTACTCACGCCTCTTCTGCGCATGTTTTTCATGTGCAGATCCAGGTGCTTCTGAGCAGGCGTACCATCAGTAGCTGTCAGGGAGCGTATTGGGGACTTGAGGTATACATCTGCTACGTCCGCATATCCGCAAAGTCTCCTTCTCATTTTGCCCATAGTTATTAGATGTTATTTCGATCCTTCTTTCTATTAGACTATTCTAGTTATTAGAGCGGTGTAAGATTTCTCATAGCCTGTGTTGCCCGTGGGTTTCCGGGTCTTGGAGGTTACTTCAGTATCTGGTATTAAATTGTATGTGTCAGGCGGCAACTGTATACATTACTCATGTTATTTAGTTTTGGTTATAAATTTCGCAATTGTTATACTTCCGCAATGTGTTAGGATTACCTGGTCGTGAAGACTAGGTGTCGTCATGACGTGTTCAGAATTGGTGAACTAGGGTCGTGACAAGTTGGTATCAGAGCTCTAGGTTCATAGGAGTCATGGGACACAGGCCAGTTTATTAAAGTCTCGCTGATCGGTACGGAGACGTCTGTATTTATCTACGAGAGGCTATGTAACTGTTTAGGAAAAATCTTCATTTCTTTTGAATTCCTTGTCGTGCAATGTTTTGACACCAGTTCTAAACTACTGTCTTCTATTCTCTCACAGATGGTGAGGACACGTGCTACAAGAGAGGAACAGGCACCCGCGCCCCTGCTGCCGCCGTCAGAGGCTGCGGCCGGGGTAGAGGTCGAGGACGCGCCCGAGGTGCAGCCACAACACCCGTGCGCGCTGCCGCTGAGGTACCACCAGCAGATCCAGTTGGAGCACAGGCACCTGATACACCTACTACAGCCACTACTACTCCTGCGCTCTAGGAGACCCTAGCTCAGTTCATGATCATGTACACTACTTTGGCATAGGCAGGGTTGCTTCCCCTCGCTGCAGCCACATCTCAGGCCGGGGGAGGGGCCCAGACTCCCGCAGCCTGCACTCCTGAGCAGAGAGTGCCGATGGAGCTGGTTCCAGAGGTTATTCCTGTACCGCTTGCAGCACAAGTACATCCCGGGGATGGGTCAGCTGTCTTAGAGGATGAGCAGCGCAGGCTAGAGAGGTTCAAGAAATANCCTTTCAGCTTCGGGGAGCCGCCTATGATTGGTGGCGTACTTATGAGTTGGATAGTCCAGTCGAGTCTGCCTCACTGACTTGGAACCAGTTATCAGACATGTTTATGAGGGAGTTTGTTCCCTAGAGCCTCAGGGATTCATGGCGCACGAAGTTTGAGCGTTTGCGCCAGGGTGCTATTACAGTCTCAGAGTATGCCATCTGTTATACCAGGTTGGCCAGACATGCACCGGCGCTGGTCGCCACAGTTAGGGATAGAGTTCGGAGGTTTATCAAGGGTCTTATTCCGCCCATCCGGTCTAGCATGGCCCGAGAGTTAGAGATGGATATTCCCTACCAGCAGGTAGTGACCATTGCTAGACGGATTCAGGGTATGCTCGCCAGTGATCGAGGGGAGAGGGAGGCCAAGAGGTCTCGAGAGTCGGGTCATTACTCTGGTTCCCGTACTTCATCAGCCAGACATTATGGTAGGGGTTATTCTGGTCGCCCTGTTCATTCAGCCTTGCCAGCAGCCGGTAGTACTCCAGCTCCTCCACCACCTCAGGAGCCTTATTATGCGCCTCCAGTTTCTAGTGCGCCTCCTGCGCGGGGTGTTTCCAGTGGTCAGTCTAGAGGACCTAGATCCAGTCAGTCACAGCCACCACATCCTCCTAGATCTTGCTTCGAGTGTGGTGATACACGTCACTTGGTTAGGGACTACCCTAGATTTGGCAGGGGTGCGTCTTCACAGACTACCTAGCCACAACATGCTTCTCAGAGTTCTTAGGCTATGGTTCCAGCTCCCACTGCTGCCCCACCTGCCCAGCCTGCCAGGGGCGGAGGCCGGGGAGATAGAGGTTGCCCTCGTGAGAGGGGTCCGGCCAGATATTATTGCATTCCTGCTTGCACCGAGGCGGTTGCCTCCGATTCTGTCATCACAGGTATTATTCTGGT
>MU765760.1:34709-58439 GCA_026770625.1 Nicotiana glauca | reverse complement strand
CTAGGGCTAAATTGATTATGGGTGTTTGTTATTTGGGTCAATTTCATGGTTAATTTCTGAATTAGTGGTTGCAAAGAGTAGTTTGTGTTTAATTGACTAGGGTTCTTCTTGAGAAATAGAATCTAAGTCTCCGAAGTTGACCCAATAAGGAATTGGGGAATACTCAAGAAATTGATAGCCCCAATTAAAGGGTTAAACCTCGAGAGAGTAATATCCGACTTGAACCTTTGTTGCTTATGCAAATTAGTATACCCAATTGGTCTTGAGAAAGTCAATTGGGCAAAATCACTTGAACCATCGAGAGGTGTAGAGTGGGTAAATTAGTGCAATAGTTATGTCATATTCCCCAGTCATGTCAATTATGCCTTAGTTTCAAGTACCCGTCATTTGCCCACCTAGGCGATTGTCCTAGTGCCTTTTAAACCATTAGATACAACTTACAATATTTATCTCTTAGCCTAATCTAGTTGCATTTTCAATTAGTAGTTTGATAAAAATAGAATCATAAAGAAAACCAAAAAATGAATAGAAGACCAATTAAGAGCACATACACAATCCTAAACTAGATAGATACTCGATTCCAATTCTAGCTCTCTGTGGATATCGAACCCAACCCAAAATCGGGTAAAAGCTATTGTGACCCTCTCTTGCTACTTAATAGTAGTGCGGAGTTGGAAGTGATCACTTTTTGGCGCCGTTGCCGGGGAGCTAACGGTTTTGGCTATCTATTTAGTTATTTTTGTGTATTGTTATTCTTTCCTTCTTTGTTACTAATTTGTGTGTGTGAATACTTCAGGTACCAAATGGCTTTAAATGCTAATGGCCCTCTTGGAAATGTTCTTTCGGGGGAGGAAGTTGATGATATTGGAGAAGATGAGGTGCCTCTTGTACCTCCTGGACCACGACGAGGACTCCAGGCCAATGCTAATGAAAATGTCCCAGACCCTCCTCCACCACCTCCAAGAGCAGTTCCTCGGGTGCTACCGAACCAAGGCTATGCAAGTGCTATTGTCCCACCCAGAATCCGGACGGGTAATTTTCAAATAACCAATATGATGTTGACCTTACTTGAGCAACGTGGGTATTTCACAGGCTCTGCGGATCAAAATGCCTACAAATATGTCAAGGGGTTTGTGGATACATGTTAGGGGAGCAAGCAGACGAATGTGTCCGAGGACGCTCTTAGGTTGAGACTTTTCCCATTCTCACTTCGAGGGAAAGCATTAGATTGGCTAGAGAGACTCCCCAACCATTCCATCACAACTTGGGATGAGTCGGCGAAAAAGTTTATTGCTAAAGTTTTCTCACCCGGGCACATGGCGGCACTTCGAGATGAGATATTGGCCTTCAAGAAAGAGCCCACGAAACCTTTGCATGAGATTTGGGAGCGGTATATAACGATGGTGAAGGAATGCCCCAATAATGACATAACGGAGAATATGTTGCAACAAACTTTCTATCGGGGCATCAATGCTACAAATCAATGCATAGTGAACCAATTGGCCGGGGGTAATTTTATGAATTTGACATATGATGAAGCTTGTGCCATATTTGATGAGATGGCTGACACTTCTTCTGCATGGCAAAGTAGAGCCAGTGTTCCTCAAGGTGACCCTACGGTTATTAATTTTCATAAGGAATTACATGACCATGGGCAAGCTATAGCGGAGTTGACAACTACTATGAATCAATTGGCTAAGGCACATTTGCAACAAGTCCAAAATCCTCGCCACGTGAATTCCATGGAGGGTGTTAGTATGCTTGTCAACAAGAGAAGGCAAAGAAGGAACAAAACCAAGGGAATTCTGAGCAATTTGATGATGATTGTGATGGTTTTCAAAATTATGGCTGTGATGAGTAAAATAAAGAGGTTCAATATGTGAATAACTATCAAGGCCAACAGGGCAACTCTTCTAACCAACAATAGTGGCAACCCCAGGGCAATTAACAATAAAATAGTGGTAATTGGGGGAACTGCAATCATAACAACAACTGGGGCAATCAGAACAATAATCAAGGCAACCAAGGGAATTGGAATGGTAATAATAACAATTGGGGCAACAATAACAATCAAGGTGGATGGAACAATGGGAACCAAGGAAACTGGGGGCAAGGCTTTCAAAGGCCCCCAATGTACCAACAACCGAACAAATCACCCCTTTCCCTTCTCAAGGTCCTAGTTCTTCAGGTAATGATATTTGTCATGCCCCAAAACTGAGGGACATGACCGGCGCTCGATCGGATAGCTCCATTCAAGCGGACCTGGGTGCCTTTCCTATCCCACGTGTTACCCTGTGTTTTTCCTTACTCATTAATCAAAGGAAATAGCCATTTATAATTCAAACATATTTTTACAAAATATACATAACATACATTGTTACTTAGCGTGGTTTACAAGTTACACTGCCCGAATCCAAGATACATAAGTACATAACCCACGTTTCCTGTCTACGGAGCCTCTAAGGATACAAAAGAGTTTTACAATACTTGCCAGTAACAAGGCTCCGGCTATACCTTACACAAATACCAAAAATAAGACTCTAGGAAGAAAAGCGGCATGAGCCACGCAGGGCCCCGAAAGGAAAGGGGCTCACCAATTCAGCTGACGGGAAGTGAAGGAGTGCTACTGTCGGTGGATCGGAGTACCTGCTATAGAGCCACTTACAATCATAACACGAATGTAGCGCCCCCGACAAAAGAGACGTCAGTACATTTGAATTGTACTGGTATGTATGAACAAACTTTACCCCCAAGTAAAATCAAACAATACACAAGTAACAAACAGTAATAGAATCAACGATTAAATGCACATGAAAGGAACAAACAAAGCCAAACAAGTTTCACAATTTCTCCTTTTCCCCTTTCAACACTATTTCATCACATCAATGATTTTACAACTTTCACATATTTTTATTTCAATAGTGATTTCGATCACTTTTCCACCCTTATTACCTCGGTCACCCTTATCACTACAACCCACACCTTATTACTTCGTGTTGCGGCGCGCAACCCGATCCCACCAGAAAATCACATTTCACACAACAACAATAATTCACAGCTCAAACACATGGCTTCAAGCCATCCAGAATAGCATTTCACAATAACAATAACAATTTCACAATGAGTTTTCATCAATCTCAGTACCATTTCCATCATATCCAACCGCCCGTATACAATTTAAGTCACAATGATAATTTCCCATAACTTACACACACACTTGTTTTGTTGCCATTTATTTACACCATCATATCGGGAAGCTTAACCAATAATGTTCAAGGCACATAAATCACAAGAGTTCACAAATAGTTTACATAAGTAAACTCATACCAATTACTCGTTTACCAAACAAGATGACTTTACAAAGGTTAAAGTTAGCCATACATACCTGGAATCGAATTTCCCTTTTAACTTCTACTTTCAATTCATCAACAGCCTAGTACCGTCAATTTAGTTTACAAGTTAACATATATGGCTTAGAATTGAAGTTCACAATTACTACCGAACTTATTTAGGTTATCAACCGCTCCTTTTGCAAATCTTTACTCCTACCTAATTCTTTTTACTAGATTTTAGGTTTTAAAGGACATGCATGTGTATTTCAACTTATGTTTTCAATAATCAATGCATGAGAATCCCCCTTTTTGTGTAAATATGAAAACCAATAAAAAAGGGTTGGGGATTTCTTATGCAAGAACGATGATGAAGATAACTACTCGAATTTTATCGGGCCTGGGTGACTTTGAAAATCAAATTGATGAAGATAAATTTTCTCTCTCAAGAACCCTCTCTTCCCTCTCTCTCTATTTTTGTTCAGAAAATATGCTAAAATGAGGGGCTGGGGTATTTTATTGAAGAAAGGGTCGGGTTTAAAAGTAAGAAAAATTGGAGCCCCGAGTCAAAAGAGAAAATGTGGCCCGCAGATTGGACCACTAATGCACCGCATTTTTATCCTCAAATTTGACTAACACATTCACTCACTTTGTGATAGAAATGCGGTTCGCATATCAGTTATGCGGTCGCATAATGGGCCGCATTTTGACCTCAATTTTAACCAAATCACTGACTCACTTTGTGGCAGGAATGTGGTCTGCATACTTGATTTGCGACCGCATAATAGCACTTTTCTGGAAAACTTTGATTTTGATTTTTAAAGGCTAGATCACTACAAAGGGTCCAAGCTACTGGGTTTTGAGTACAAGTTTTTTCACGGGGCCTTACAGATATGGGTAGAATTGAAATGATGTTCGAACAAATGATAAAGAAGAACAGAGATTCGGATGCACAGTTGGCTTCCCACAATACCTCTATTAGAAACTTGGAGGTGCAATTAGGCCAAATCTCTCAATCGTTGAATACTCGCCCGAAGGGTGCTCTACCAAGTGATACGGTAGTGAACCCAAAGGGTAGGAACAATCATGTCATGGCAGTTACAACAAGAAGTGGGAGAGGTGGTGATGTGAATGCCTCGAAACAAAAGCAAGTAGTTGATGATGATGTTGATTTGCAAGAAGATAAAGCTCCCTTGGTAGTTGAAGATGTGGTTGATGACAATTTGAACAATGAAGTGAGGATTGACATTAATGAGACCGATATGGAAACTCAAGAGGCCGTGAACCCGTCTAGGGAACACGTGATTGACATGCCGGAGCCGGTTGTGCCAAAAGTCAAGGCTCGTTTGCCAAGGCCACCTCCACTTTTTCCTCAAAGGCTTGCAAAGCAAAGAAATGATAATCAGTTCAAAAAGTTCATTGATATGATGAAGAGCTTGTCCATCAATGTGCCTTTGATGGAGGCCCTTGAACAAATGCCGGGCTATGCAAAGTTCATGAAAGACCTAGTCACAAAGAAGCATTCTATGGATTGTGAGACTATCAAGATGACCCATCAAGTCAGTGCTATAGTACATTCAATGGGTCCCAAGTTGGAGGATCCCGATGCTTTCACTATCCCTTGCACTATCAGTAGTGTGGATTTTGCCAAGGCTTTATGTGATCTTGGGGAGAGTATCAACTTGATGCCCTACTCAATTTTCAAGACATTGGGAATTGGTCCACCTAGATCAATTTCCATGAGATTACAAATGGCAGATAGATCAATGAAGCGACTGTTGGGTATTGTGGATGATGTGCTTGTCCGGGTGGACAAATTTATTTTACCAGCGGACTTTGTGATATTAGATTTAGAGTGGACTATGAGGTCCCAATCATATTAGGGAGACCTTTCCTTGCTATGGGGAAGGCTCTAGTGGACGTGGAAGCAAGGGAACTCATTTTCCGAGTGGGTGATGAAAATGTGGTATTCCATATGTGCAAACCGACAAAGTAGCCCAATTGTACCGAAGTGTGCTCATTTGTGGATTTAGTCACGACTGTGATAATTGATGATACAAGTGCTATAATTAATGTGGAGGACCCGTTGGAGGCCGTGTTGTTAAATCTTGAGGTAGATGATGATGAGGGCCGAGTGGAGTGTGTAAATGCCTTGCATGGAATATGGTCCTATTCTTATGAGCATAGAAATATTTCCTTGGACCTCGAAAATAGAAAGACACCTCCAATTAAGCTATCAATAGAGGAACCACCAGTGTTGGAGCTAAAGCCATTGCCTCCATACCTCAGGTATGAGTTCTTGGGCCCTTGTTCATCTTTACCCGTTATTATTTCCTCGTGCCTTACTAACTTGTAGGTAAATGCCACTTTGGCTATTCTCAAAAGGAGGAAGAAAGAAATTAGATGGACATTGGCCGATATTCAGGGAATAAGCCCCACATTCTACATGCACAAAATCATTTTGGAGGATGATGCAAAACCCTCCTTGGTGCATCAAAGAAGATTGAACGAGGCAATGCAAAAGGTGGTGAAGTAAGAAGTGATAAAATGGTTGGATGCCGGGGTTATGTACCCTATCTCCGATAGCTCATGGACTTTTCCGGTGCAATGTGTACCGAAGAAGGGTGGGATGACTGTGGTGACAAATGACAACAATGAACTTATTCCCACTCGGACCATTACTGGATGGAGGGTATGCATGGACTACCGAAAACTGAACAAGGTGAGTCGCAAGGATCATTTCCCTTTGCCATTCCTTGACCAAATGCTTGATCGCCTTGCGGGTGTGCCTTTTATTGCTTTTTGGATGGATACTCGGGGTATAATCAAATCTTAATCGCTCCGGAGGACCAAGAGAAGACCACCTTTAATTGTCCATATGGCACCTTTGCTTTCTCTCGGATGTCGTTCGGGTTGTGCAATGCTCCGGCGACATTCCAATGGTGCATGATAGCTATTTTCACCGATATGGTAGAAGATATTTTGGAGGTCTTTATGGATGATTTTAGTATGGTTGGTGATTCATTTGAATAGTGTTTGGGAAATTTGGATAGAGTCTTGGCCCAATACGAAGACATAAATCTCGTTCTTAATTGGGAAAAATGCCACTTCATGGTTGAAAAGGGCATAGCGTTGAGCCACAAAATTTCAAAACATGGGATTGAAGTTGATAAAGCCAAGATAGATGTGATTTCAAGGCTTCCTCCCCCACTTCCGTCAAAGGGGTGAGGAGTTTTCTTAGGCACGCGGGGTTTTACCGAAGGTTTATAAAGGATTTTTTGAAGGTGGTAAACCCCTTGTTCAAACTACTACAAAAAGATGCTAATTTTGTACTCGATGAGGGATGTATGCAAGCATTTGAGCTTCTCAAGATTTAGTTGACCACTACCCCTATCCTTACTGCACCATGTTGGAGCTTACCTTTCGAGCTCATGTGCAACGCAAGTGACATTGCGTTTGGGGTTGTTTTGGGTCAAAAGGTTAACAAAATATTTCGTCCGGTGTACTACGCAAGCAACACCATAAATGAGGCTAAAAGGAACTACACGATTACCGAGAAAGAGTAGTTGGCCATAGTTCTTGCAATGGAAAAGTTTCAGCCATATCTTATGGGGGCTAAGGTCATAGTGCATAACGATCATGCCGATGTTAGGTACTTGATGACAAAGAAAGACTCCAAGGCAAGGTTGATGAGGATGGGTGCTACTACTCCAAGAATTTGATCTAGAAATTGTGGACCGGAAAGGTAGTGAAAACCAAGTGGCGGATCATTTGTCCCGCTTGGAAGAGGAAGGAAGGCCATGTGATGGAGTAGAGATCAATGATACATTTCCCGATAAGCAACTACTTTCTGTGTCGATGTGTGATATGCCATGGTTTGCGGACATTGCTAATTTCCTTGTGAATGGCATCATCTCGTGTGAGCTCTCTTCTAACCAAAGGAAGAAGCTCAAATGGTATAGTCTGGACTTCTATTGGGACAAGCCATAATTGTTCAAGATTTTCACCGACAGAGTGATCCGGAGGTGTGTACCTGAGGAGGATCAATTTAGCATCCTAGAGGCTTGTCATTCCTCCCCCTATGGTGGACATCATGGAGGGGCGAGGACGGCTTCGAAAGTTCTGAGTTATGGCTTTTATTGGCCAACCTTGTTCAAAGATGCAAGTGATCTAGTAAGAAGGTGTGATCAATGTCAACGAGCGGGCGAGATTTCCAAGAAAGATGAGATGCCTCTAAACACCATTCTTGAAGTTGATATCTTTGATGTATAGGGTATTGATTTTATGGTCCCTTTTGTAAGCTCGTGTGGAAACACTTACATTCTTGTAGCGGTTGATTTTATGTCAAAATGGGTTGAGGCCGTGGCCGTGCCCCAGTGCGGTCCGCAGTATAATTTTGTGCGGACCCCACTGCTGAATCCTGAGAAGTTTAACTTTGGGCAGTGCGGACTTCCTACCATTTTGTGCGGTCCGCACTGGGCAACTTCTGCAACATGTCCGCAACACTTCTTATTCTGCAACTTTGTTCTTAACTGATTACACTGATACTAATAATTTATTTGAATTGTGTTTGCAGACAATGGTTAAATAACGAGGAAAAAGCTCAAAACAACCCGACAGAGGTGAATCCTCCCGGGGAGGGAAGCAAAAGATGATTAAATTAACTCCCCAAGTTCGGGAAAACATAAAGAGAACAAGAAAGTTAATAAAAGCTATTGAAAGAGCAGCTGATCAGTCGGGGAGTGAGTTCGAGCCTTCTTAGGAGGTTCAGACTCTATTCCTACACATATACTTGACTGGCCGGGAAGATTTAGATTGACAGACACTACTCCTCCACCATCACCCACAACCCAAGCACCAACACATGTTTCGTCTAAGTCATCCGAGGGCTCAACAATGGGTAGTGAAGAATACTCTACCTCTCCCATAACTTCATTATCCGGGGAGGGGGTAGAAGGAGAAGAGGAGGAAGTACAAGGAGAAGAGGAGAAAGCTAAAGGAGGTGAACCAAGGGTTGGGGGTGTAGATAGAACGAAAAAGCCGGAGGTTTGGCGAGATAGGTTCGTGAGTGTGGTGTACCACAAATTTAGGGAGTGGTAGTCGGTGAGAAAATTGATACCAGAGAGGAGCTTCATTGATAAAGATTTTTTACCCCTCAAGCCGAATGTGCAAAGACAATTTAGGACTAGAGTGGGCTGGGAACATTTTATGGAGAAATGTGTAGATGCCAATGAAGACATGGTCAAGGAGTTTTACTTCAATGTAGCCTACATCAAAAAAGGCTCTAAAGTGACCAAGGTTCATAATAAGACAATGTTGTTTGAAAGGAAATACCTCAACGAATACCTTGGCTTTAATTTTGAGGATGAAAATTTGTACATGGCGAAGTTGGAGATGGGCAAGGAGGTTCGTCTCTGGATAGCACAGTACCTGGCAATCCCAGGTACCACCCTCGACTGGTTGATCGATGGAGTAAAAATCTTGAGACGGACCTTAAACTTTGAGGCACGGGAATGGGAGACCTTTGTGTATAGCAGGTTGGACCCCACGACATTTGACCAGACCCTTCCTCTTTCCCGGGCTGTGTTGATGGCTTCTATCATGGTAGGATACCCTATCAATGTGGGGAATGTGATGTCGAGGATTATCTCTATCGTGGGTGCGGAGCATGACCGGAACTATCCCTTCCCTAGCACCCTCACCATGTAATTTTGGGATTTAAAGGTGGACAAGAAGCCCTACGACGTCAAGAGCAAGAGTTGCAAAGGTATAGCTACTACTTAAACTAGCCAGTCTGAAGAGCCAGTTGTGGTAGTGGCTCCTGCTGAGCCTACCTCCATCTCCATAGATATCCCTCCCGGTCCATCCACATCCACATCCATTCCTGTTGATCCATCCACCCTAGTAGGCCCAGAGATTCCATCTTCCCGGGCCTATCCCATTACTGCCCACCGACTGAGCCAGGCTCTTGCCAGTATCACAACTGGATGTCTACAGCATCATCCAAGTTGTCTATCTTGACTACCACTGTAGAGGCTCAGTCAGCTCCTCTAGCCCCATAGGTACCCTAGTCGATCGAGGATGCACTCAAAGAGATACTTGAGAACAAGAAGAAGATCCTCGACACTCAGGTTGTGCTCTCAAAGGCAGTGGATTCACATAGTAAGGCTCTCAAGAAGCTTGCTCAGGATCATAAGAAGCTAATGAAGACACGGGCCTCCAAGGAGTCTGTGAAGGAGCTGCGAGCAGATGTTGACAGACTGAAGGCAGATCACCTGCCTTTAGACTTATTGCTCGAGGACCCAGTTCCAGCAGTTCAGAGAGATCACTCTTCAGAGTTTTGAGCCATCGTGGTCCGCAGTCAATTTTGTGCGGACCGCGCTAGAAGCCTCTGCGGCCGCGGTCCATTCTGTGCGGTCCGCGAAGCCCAAGTTCAAAGAGATCAATTTTGAAGGCCAAAGCCCAGTGCGGACCGCGGTCCATTTGTGCGGTCCGCACTAACCCCACATGGGTATTTTTGTCCAGAATTTTCAGCTTAGTATAAATAGATTCTTTTTCTATTTTTAGGGTATCAAACATTGTAATACGTAAGCTCCACTCGTGAGGCGATTTTTCTAAGCCATTTTGGGCAATTTTACTTACTTTTTATCATTGAATCTTTGTATTTAGCTTAGCAAGTAATTAATATGAGTTTATCTTCTTCTATTTCTCGCTTTTCTTCCTTGAATATGAGTAGCTAAACCCATTAGCTAGGGTTGTGGCTCAACCCTAATGTGGGTAATTGATGGGTCTTATATTCTAGGGCTAAATTGATTATGGGTGTTTGTTATTTGGGTCAATTTCATGGTTAATTTCTAAATTAGTTGTTGCAAACGTTAATTTGTGTTTAGTTCACTAGGGTTCTTCTTGAGAAAGAGAATCTAAGTCTCTAAAATTGACCCAACAAGGAATTGGGGCGTACTCAAGAAATTGATAGCCCCAATTAAAGGGTTAAACCTCGAGAGAGTAATACCCGACTTGAACCTTTGTTGCTTATGCAAATTAGCATTCCCAAATTGTCTTGAGAAAGTCAATTGGGCAAAATCACTTGGACCGCCGAGAGGTGTAGAGTGGGTAAATTAGTGCAACGGTTATATCATATTCCCCAATCATGTCAATTATGCCTTAGTTTCAAGTACCCGTCATTTGACCAGCTAGGCGAATATCACTACCCTAGTGCCTTTTAAACCATTAGATACAACTTGCAATATTTATCTCTTAGCCTAATCTAGCTGCATTTTCAATTAGTGGTTTGATAAAAATAGAATCATAAAGAAAACCCAAAAATGAATAGAAGACCAATTAAGAGCACATACACAATCCTAAACTAGATAGATACTCGATTCCAATTTTAGCTCTATGTGAATATCGATCTCGACCCAAAATCGGGCAAAATTAAAGCTATTGCGATCCTCTCTTGCTACTTAATAGTAGTGCGGAGTTGGAAGTGATCAATGTACGAACCCGAATCATCGTCCTTAGCAAGCACCGCTCCACCCCCTCCGGCAGTAGACGACGCGCCACCTTCAGCAGATCGTATAGATCCCCCGCCTTGGCATGTCTCTTCGGCCCTAGGTGACCTCCCCGCCAAAATGGTTTCCGCCATGAAAACAGCCCTTGTGCCTGACCTGGGCGAAGACGCCACTCCCAAAACAATGGTTTTCCTCTTTCCAGCGCCGGTGGTGACAACCTTCCCAAGCTCTGCCCTCCTCCTCTTTCTCAACTGTAATTTATCTCCGTTGGAAGATTCATATACGGGGTGGTAGACATGACGGGAAGAGATCTCGTCCCGAATAACGACATCCCGGGAAGGTTCCCTTGTTGGCAAGGTTTGAGTACGACCTCTGCGGGCGGACTCGGCTTTAGTAAATTGCATCCCCCGCTGGTGTAATGTCCTAACAAAATGCTGGGACTGGAACCTTCTTTTTGGAAATCCCTCGGCCTGTCACCACAAGGGGATCGTATCAATAAGCAATAGCAGACAACCGAAGGTTAGAGTAAAAGTAATACTTACCATACCGAACCTTCGGTTCGAAGTGTTTGAAGAAAGCAACCCAATCTCGAATTCCCACCATGTGAGGTAGCACGCGAGCTACCCAATCCTCAATACCGACAATGGAGTGGCATTGGAAACTTCATTGTGTGCACGAAAGGTTCGAGACATCTCGATAATAGAGGGTGTGCTAGTGAACCTGAAGGGAGAGACGGTGACTAAATAGGAAGATGGTAAGCAGAATCACAAAAATGGAGCTAAAAAACTGAGAAAGATGATCAATGGAGAATAATGTACATACAAGGAAGGAGATGGCAATTTTTTTTGAAAGAAACGAAACCCTTACATATTTATAGGGATGGGTGGTGCGAGAATCAAAGCAGAGAACTGTCGATGGCGCTAAAACTAAAGCGACAAGCACACAGACGCTGTCTCGGGAAGATGCGTAATGATGACGCGTGTGGTGGTGATGTCACATTTTAATAATCACACCAACTAGGGTTTCGCAAGCTATGTCTTTCTCTCCATCTTAGTCAACCCGGCGTAATCTAATAGCCAAATTCTCCCATCACTAAAACGAATGATGTCTTCTTACCGAGGACGTGCAGGGCTACAATCTCGACAAGTGGAGGGACTAACTATATATGTCCAAATTTGGTAGCCATGATAACGGATAAGCAAAATATAGGATGGGGTTGACCACGACAAAAAGACTGACGGCCATCCAAATGAAGGCAGACGACTAGATGCGGACAACTGATATAGGATAGTAACAGTAACTTAAACTTAGAAATAGACAGGATGAATATTCCCTTGGATATTCTTTATGTTGTGCTTTTAAAGATATTTTGGGGAATGTCCCTTATAAATAGGAGGAAATGGGAAAGAAATGGGGATATGCCATTTTTTAGATCTGAGACATATTGTAAAGTTGAGAGAAGAATATACGAAAGAATTGTCTTATTCCCTTTATTCAAGCACATGTTATTCAATCTTTATCCACAAATTTCAAGATCTCATAACTGAGATTGATTACTTACCTTTCCACATTCGTCAGAGAAAGGAAACACCCAATCTTACAATCATTGGGTGACAATTCCTTTACACTAACCTTTATCATTCTCACATTTATTATACATTTATGATATTACATGTCTTGCCAATCATAGCATATTAAATACGCAATTTAATGTTCTCAACCCTAACTCGTCATATAAAAACTCTGTTTTGTTTGATCTAGGATTTATTAAGTTCTACTGAGATTCACCCTATTAATTTATCTTTGATTGGTTTAGTAATTATTTGCTAAAACAACAACAACAATCACAGAAACTTGATGAGAAAATCACTCTCCCGCCTCAAGCAAAATTCACGTTGGAATATGGGTGGAGGATTCTTTTTAACCCCTCCCTAATTAGGAGGATATATAGTTAGGGGCGGAGCCACCTTGTCCCAAGAGGTGTCAACCGACAACCCTTCGTCGAAAAATAACATTGCGTAAATAGGTATTTTTAAAAAAAATTGAATATATACAAGGGTTGACACCCCTTGACACAAGACAAACTCTTAGTGCAATGGTCAAGGGGTGTCAAAATTTACACAAGGTTGCAAGTTCCATTCCCGATAGTAATATTTTTTTTTTGATACCCCTTTGTATAATTTCTGGCTCCGCCACTGTCTATAGTGTTTCACACTTCCCCTCCGTCATGACTCGAACCCAGGACCTAACGGTCGTGGATGTATGTACTTTACCAATCGAGCAAGCCTAAAGCGATTTAAGATTCAATTGTTGAGGCGCTTTGGAGTTCATGCCCAAGAAGACAAATCACAAAACCGTGAGACCCAAAAACTTGAGGTGACCTAGAGGGTTCAGGAAAGCAGACATTACATGTCACATCAAGCAGACAATATCTTGACAGTTGCCATTGTCTTTTTATTTCATTTTATGGGTCTTGGTTTGATTTGGGGAGTAATTTTAAAATGTAAGAAAAATATTTGAATCTTGTGGACTTACTCTTAGTTAAACTAAATATCTATGTAATATACCACAAATGTCATTTAAATGTTATGGTTTTAAATATGTCATGTCATTCCTATATGAGAGTGTCATTAAGAGAAAAATTAGAATATCGAAACTAAAAACTTATTATATATTAGAAAGAATTTATTTTAAATAAACTAAATAGGTAAACAAGACACATGAATTGAAACAAATGTTAGTAATTTTTTTTTTCCTGAAGGGTATTAATTTAACTATATAAAAGTGTACTTAAAACTATAAAAATCTAGGAACCAATTCTGCTATATGCAACTTTTATGGTCCAAATTTGTCAATCGTTGCTCTCTAGGGGGAAAATAAAATAAAAAAGGAAAACGTGTCATGCTTTAAGAAAAACATAGGATACATTTAAATGTGAAAGAATGTGCTCGGATTTTGCACTCAATTGCATGATTCCTTAAGAAAGACATACATAGCATATGCGTTAAAATATACCCTCCAAATGAAAGACTACTACATTTTCCTCTTTGCTATAAAAAAGTTTCAAGTAGTAAAAATGTTCATCAACGCAATTTGATCAAGAAAGACTTCAAACTGTGTGGACGTATTACTGGGCTAATCTTTCTTTGGCAAAACTGCCCTACTTCACTACCATTTGGTGCAAGTTTGGTGTCATTGCCAAAGAAGATTTGCCCCGTAATTCAACCATACAATATAATATTAACTGTCAACTCAACGTTTAATCTGATTATTGCTTCATTTTCACTTTCTTTGAGTTGATGATTTTTCAGAAATAGCCTCTCTACATTCATTATGTAAGGTTAAGGTCTACGTACATTTTACACTCCTCAAATTTCACTTATGAAATTTTACTGGACTTGTTGTTATATGCATCTTTTAGCAACTACGCATAATGAGCTAATGGTGTCTCACTTTGATTGCCTGTTTGATGAAGTCCGATAATCAAGAAATGAAGAATGGGGAATTACGGTAAGGCAGATTTAGATATTTTTTGTTAAATTATATGTATAATATTGAAAAGGAATCCTCTCGTCACTGACATATCATAGGACGCCTAATGGTTATCTTCTAGGCAAGCATAATGCAAAGATGTTAAGGGCATGTTAAGTTTCAAATATCTCTTATACATGTATTTTTCTTTTAGATTTTAATATAGGAAGTAGGCATCATGTGTCCAGTCCCTCACCTGAACGGTGGCTTTAATTAAGAAAAGGCAATATTGTAATACATATATTATATTTTAAATGTTAAAGAGAATGGACCTAGACCAACTCAATCCCAAAAGCTAAATGATGTGATACGATTGCACAAGACGATATATATATATATATATATATATATATATATATATATATATATATATATATATATATATGTTGGTGAAAATACAATTACATTTGAAAAAATAAAATGAATAAAATAAGATATCTTCAGGCTGAGGCGCAGATATCTCGCTCTCTTTAAGGAGATTCAAGCTCACTGTAGCAAAGTTTTCACTGGTCCAACAGTAATCCTCTTGACCTGTCTCCCCCAGGACACAACATCCCAATCACGTCGTATGACTCGAACAAACTCTGGACAAGTTGTTGAGTCCAAAGCTCCACCAAGATGAACACCTTCCTTCAACAAAAGGAAAAACTCTCTTCTTCTTTTTTCACAGCTTTAACCATACCTTATTGAAACACTCTCAATTATTTTTACATACCACATTAGGGAAGAAAGACTCTTATTTATAGGCGTAGAAATTCTTCTTTGAATTAAATTGGAAGAAAGTGGGGTAGTAAGTTATGAAATCATGGAGAACATGGGATAATTAGTGAAAAAAATGGGAGAAGAATTACCAAAGATTTATGGCCATTTTTTACATCATGGATTAGTATGAGTTACAGGAGTTATGGACATTTTCTACATCATGGATTAGTGGGAGTTATGGCCATTTTCTACATCATGGAATAGTGGGAGTTATATGAATTTATTCTAATAATAAAATGCAATTACATTAACCTTCGCCCACTTATTTTAATATTAAAATATATAAGAGAGTTTACCAGTTGAAGAGCGACTATCATGCATAATGAAGATGTGCTCTGCATTGAACCTCCACTTAGCAAAACAACGATCTTTACTCCAGAGTCAGTAGTGGTCTCAGACTTGAACTATGACTGCTTTAGGAAAATAAATTATTAATTCTTACACATAATAATCAAGGTATTGGCATGAGCTTTGTTAGCCAGCACATTACGGCCTTGTGCTATTCCGGGTTTTCATGAGTATTTTTTAGAACAAGTCTAATTCTCATAGGAAACGGCCTACTACCGCACTCACATAGGTGAAATCTGTCAAGGGTGATCCTGTAACTCTAACACCCCACTCATACGAGCTACGTATTTTCATTAAGAGTTAATAAAATTCAACCTCGGAAATTATTACAGGATAAATGCGCTCACACCATAGGGATGGAATAATAATAAAAATAGAGCATTTTAAACCAAACCATCATATGATTCGTTCTTCCCATTGAACATGGTTATAGGATCTCTAGTCCCCATGTTGGGTTTCCTCAAATATGATTTATGAGCTTATGGGCTTCAATCTCATCCCCCTCGATGTACGTAAAATTGTGTGAAGTAGCCACTATTTAAAGTGGTATTTACTTTTTATCCACCATTTTTAATGCCGAGCAAAAATAGCCACAAGTCTATTAAAATTACTATGAAAAGATAGAGTTACCCTTTCCTTCCCAAACAGAATTACAGTGGATTGGAAAGACTGGGTGGACTAAGTATCAACAAATACGAAGAATGGCTTTCGTTTTAGCCTTTGTGATTTCCATGATTTTTAGTGAGCTTGTTTTTGTCTGTCATTCCGATCCAGTTTGTCAATCAATGTATCCTAAATATGAGATACCAGTATACAAAGAAGACAGAGACAACGTGCATTTTGCACAGAACTTGGAGTTCTTGGAAGCAGAATATTTCTTGTGGGCTTCCAAGGGATATGGTCTTGATATAATGGCACCATATTTTCTGAGGAGCCATTTTAATATTTCATTGCAGGAGAAGATTGTTCAATATGATAAACGCCTTTTGGTTAGGCATCATAAAAAAAAAATTATAAAGAAGAAGGAAATCAAAAGTTAAGGACAATAGGTCCTGAACTTAGGATAAGAAGCCCAAAAGTTAAGGACAATAGGTCATAAACTTTGACTAACAAGCTCAAAAGTTAAGGACACTTGGTCATGAACTTACAGTTACAAGTTCGAAAGTTAAGGACAATAGACCTTAACTTTGATTTCCAAGTTCAAAAGTTAAGGACAGACAGTCCTTAACTTACAGTTACACATTCAAAAGTTAAGGACAAGCAGTACTTAACTTACAGTTACAAGTTCAAAAGTTAAGGACAATAGGTCCTTAGGACAATAGGTCCTTAAATTTGATTTCCAAGTTCAAAAGTTAAGGACATACAGTCCTTAACTTACAGTTACACGTTCAAAAGTTAAGGACAAGCAGTACTTAACTTACAGTTACAAGTTCAAAAGCTAAGGACAATAGGTCCTTAACTTTGACTTACAAGTTTAAAAGTTAAGGACGCTTGGTCGTGAAGTTTGAGTTCCAAGTTCAAAAGTTAAGGACATGTAGCCTTGAAGTCGTCAACTTAGTGTTCCAAGTTCAAAAGTTAAGGACATGTAGTCTTGAAGTCCTGAACTTAGAGTTTCAAGTTCAAAAGTTAAGCACATGTAGTCCTGAAGTCCTGAAGTTAAAGACATGAGCAGAAGTGTATGAGCAGAAGTGTATTTTCGTCTGCGTAGTTAAAGTTTATTAAACCAGTGACTAAAGACTAAAGATATTTAAAACACTGACTTTAAAATAAAGACATGAGCTATTAGTGGCTATTTGTGCACATCGCCCTCGATGTGCTCTAGACCCTTTCTCTTGCTAAGGCCTTAGTTAGTGGATCTGCAAGATTATCACACGATTTAACATAATCAATATTAATGGTACCACTTGTCAAATGATATCTCATAGTACTATGTTTTCTCTGTATAGGTCTGAGTTTACCGTTGTAATAACGGTTTTATACTCTACCAATTGCAGCAGTGCTATCACAATAAATTAAAATAAGAGGAATTGGTTTTTCAAAATAAGGAATTTGAAATAATAAATCTCTCAACCAATTCGCTTACTCGCTAGCTGAAGCTAAAGCAATAAGCTCAGCCTCCATGGTAGAATTAGCAATTATTGTTTGGTTTTTCGATTTCCAACAAATAGCACCACCTCCCAAAGTAAAAATATAACCTGTAGTAGAACAGGAATCACTAGATAAAGTGTTCCAATCTGCATTAGAAAAGCCTTCAAGTACACCAGGATATTTTTATAAAATAAGCCATAGGTTTTTGTATCAGGTAAATACATCATAACTCTTGTTATGGCATGCCAATATTCTTTACCTGGCTTGTTTGTAAACCTGCTAAGTACTTCTAGTGTGTGACGACCCAAAGGGTCATCACCATATTTCTCCCTTTTTCCGCGCTTCCGAGGCCTTGGAAACCTCAATGGTGGTTACCTCGATTTGCGTGCACAGTCTGAGCGCGAGGCCGGAAAATTTTTATGTTAAAATATGTGAAAAATTTGAAAACTTTTGATATTAATATTGATATAGTTGACTTTGGTCAATATTTTTGGTAAACGGACCCGGATCCGTGATTTGACGGTTCGGAAGGTCCGTAGAAAAATATGGGACTCGGGCATGTGTCCGGAGTCGAAATCCGAGGTCCAGAACCCTGGTAAAAGAATTTTTCTGTTAAATTATTTTTTGAAATTATAAAGGAAAAATAGAAATGAAAATGAGTTAGAAAATATAGGTATCGGGCTCGTATTTTGGTTCCGATGCCCGGTACAGGTCTTAAATACGCGTTAAGAGCTTTCTGTGAAATTTGGTCGAAATCGAACGTCGTTTGACGTGTTTCAGACCTAAATAGCCAAAGTTGGAAGTTATGAACTTTGAAATGAAAATTTTGAGTTTTGGGGTTTGATTCTTTGACTTTGATGTTATTTTGGCGGTTTGATCGCGCGAGCAAGTCCGTAGAATGTTTTTGAGGTTGTGTGCATGTTTGGTTTGGAGCCCCGAGGGCTCGGGTGAGTTTTGGATAGGTGTCGGATTGCATTTCTCATTTTTGGAAAAATTTGTTTTTTTTCTGCTTCTGTTGTTTCCGCATCTGCGGAAAAGGAGCCGCATAAGCAGTTCCGTAGACGCGGCATTGTGGTCGCATAAGCGATCAGTGAAGAGATGGGCTTGGACCGCAGAAGCGGAAGGGATCCCGCAAAAGCGGTGACCGCATAAGCGGTCCTGGATCGCACAAGCGGTCCCTGGGGACTTTAGTTAAACCGCAAATGCGGTTGATTTTCCGCACAAGCGGGACCGCAGAAGCGGTCCCTGGACCGCAAAAGCGGAAATCACTGTTATGATAAGGGTTATCCGAGGCTTAATTTCAAAAGTTGAAAAATTATTTGGGAGCTCGGGAGAAGGCGATTTGGAGTGGGAATTGAAGAGGAAATCACTGGGTAACGTTTCTATGATCCTTTCTAGCTATAATCCATCATTTAGTGGTTAAATCCATCTTTTAAATTCGAATTTAGAATCAAAAATGGAAGAATTTGGGTGAAAGTTCATTGATTAAACTCTTAGGTTTTGAGGGGGCATTTGACCTTCGATTTGGGAGATTTTTATATGGTTGGACTCGTGAGAGTACGAGGTTTCTGAAAATGTGAAAATTATTCGATTTCGAGACGTTGGCCTGAGGGGCGTTTTGGTCATTTTACCTATTTTCGCGCCTTAGCTTTAATCTTAATAGTGTAATTGGTTACTTGCGATGTTATTTACAATATGTAATTGGTTTGAATAGATTTGGGCCACTCGGAGTCGGATACTCGTGGCAAGGGCATCGTTTCATAGTGATTTTTGTACCGGTTCGAGGTAAGTGTTTGATCTAACTTTGGCTTGAGGGAATAGTATTAGAATATTATTTGTTAATTGCTGAATGTTGAGTACGGTGTATAGGAATGGTGACGACTGTCTATACACCGGAGTCTAGCATGACCGTGGGTCTTTGTTTGTACTTGTTTTTGAGATAATTTGGAACTCTTCTAAGCTAAAATATGTTTTTCTACAAATGTGAAGAGTTTGAGGATAAGTTGTGAAATATCAATATTTTGGAGCGTTGGCTCGAATGATAAATGCTATTGAGTAGGAGATGAAAGTATTGAAAGGAGTTGTGATTAATCCCTTGCCGGGATGGTTTGAATATATTGAGTATTGCCCTTGTCGGTTTGTGAAAGTTGTTGTTATTGTTCCCTTGCCGGGACTTAGTGGTTATTTGTGTTATTCCCTTGCCGGGATAGTTCTTACTATTTGTTTATTCCTCTTGCCCGTTTGGTTATGACTGTTGTTTGGGTGAGGAAGAGTGATATTGCACGAAGGGTCATTCCGTGCTATTTCTGATTATATTTGCACGAAGGGTCATTCCGTGCTATGTTTTGACTATTTATGTACGAAGGTACATTCCGTGCTCTGATTTGATTATATTTGCACGAAGGGTCATTCCGTGCCATGAAATGAGAGTCATGTGAGGGAAAGCACGAAGGGTGATGCCGTGCATTTTATTCGATTGCTTTGGGTGAGAATGAGAGTAAAAGCACGAAGGTTGATGCCGTGCAATTATTGAATTTCTTATTCTTTGATAGTTATTATTGTGCCCTGTTTTCTTAATTACGCTGATAAATTTTATACTCAGATTGTACTCCCCCACAGCATGTTTCCCTCCCTTTTTAACTGTTTAGTTTCGGTATTTCTTTTCCTTTTATTGTATACATGTATATAGGATTGTACATGTTGACTTTGGTAGTCCGGTCTAGCCTCGTCACTACTTCGCCGGGGTTAGGACAGGCACTTACCAGCACATAGGGTCGGTTGTGCTGATGCTACACTCTGTGCATTTCTTTGTGCACAGATCCAGGAGCAGCTTTTGGGCAGCAGCAGTAGGATTTCTATCTGGGAGCTATCTTTAGTTCAGGGACTCTCGAGGTAGCCTAGTTGACGTTCGCAGGCTGAAGTCCCTTTCCTTTATTTTAGTTTGTTTTCATTGTACCGAAACAAACATATGTATTTTTCTTTCATTCAGACTTGTTTGTAGTATTCTATAGTAGTTCGTGTGCTAGTGACACCAGATTTTGGATAGTGATGTGTTTCATACTTCCGCATTTTTATATCATTTTGTTAAACTTAAAGTCTTCCGCACCTATTTAATTGTTGTTAGAATATCATATTGTTGAGGTTGGATAGAGAGTGTTTAATGTTTGGCTGGCCTAGCTCCGTTAGTAGGCGCCATCACGACGCCCGATGGTGGGAAAAATCTGGGTCGTGACAAGTTGGTATCAGAGCTCTAGGTTGCATAGTTCTCGCTACTCACGGACAAACTTAGTAGAGTCTGAGGGATCGGTACGGAGACGTCTGTATTTATCCCCCAGAGGCTATGGAGTTAGGAAACATTTCATTTTTGTTCTTTCTTGTCGTGCGAATCTGTTTCTCAAATACTGATTGTCCTTCTACTCTGTTCTTTCGCAGATGGCGAGAACACGTGAGTCTTCTTCCACCGCGCAGCAGCCCGAGCCCCCAGCAACAGCTCCCACGAGGGGCAGAGGCCGAGGCCGTGCCAGAGGCCGTGGTAGGGGCAGAGCTCAGCCCCAGGCAGCAGTTCCAGAGGTGGAGCCTCATATTGATTATGATGAGGAGGCTCCAGCCCCAGCAGCTCCAGTGGGCCCAGCTCAGGTCCCAGGAGGGGTCATGTTCACCCCGGATCTTCAGGATGCTCTAGTCCGACTGGCAGGCTTTATGGACAGTGTCACTAGAGCGGGTTTGCTGCCAGTAGCACCAGCCACTTCTCAGGCTGGAGGAGGGGTTCAGACTCCTGCTACGCGTACTCCGGAGCAGGTAGCTCCCCGGACTCAGGTTCCAGTGGTTCAGCCCGCAGTGGCAGCTCAAACATGTATTACAGCTTAGGCTGGTGATGGAGCAGCCATGTCTTCGGATGCTTTGTGGAGACTTGATCGGTTCTTCAAGCTTTTCACCACCACTTTCAGCGGTGCTTCATCGGAGGATCCCCAGGATTTTCTATTCAGTTTTCATGAGATTCTCAGGATCATGGGTATAGTGGAGACCAACGTGGTCGATTTTTGCACCTTCAGGCTTGCAAGACCCGCCAAGACTTGGTGGAGAGATTATTGCATATCTAGACCAGCAGGGTCTCCAGCTTTGACATGGGATTAGTTCGCGGAGTTATTATTGGAGAAGTTTCTCCCTGTCACTCAGCGGGAGGCACTTCGTAGGCAGTTTGAGCGCCTCCAGCAGGGCTCCGTGATAGTTACACGGTATGAGACTAGATTTGTTGATTTGGCACGCTATGCAATTGTGATACTCCCTACGGAGCGAGAGAGGGTCCGGAGATTCATTGATGGATTGATTCAGCCGATCCGTCTTTAGATGGCTATGGGAGTTGGTAGTGATATTTCCTTTCAGGAAGCGGCCAATGCGGCCCGTAGAGTTGAGATGGACCTCACACGGGGAGGTGGTCAGATGTCGGACAAGTGGCCACGTCACTCTGGTAGATTCAGTGGTACCTCATCTGGAGGTAGGGATTCTTATGGTAGGGGTCAGGCACCGAGGCCCTTTCAGTTTGCGATTCAGGTTTCTCATGGTGCTCCAGGCAGCGGAGGTTCTCAGCAATATTATTCAGATCAGCAGTCTATCAGTGCACCCCCACTTCAGAGCTTCAGGGGAGGACATTCAGGTCGACAGGGCCAGCAGTCGCAGCAGCCGAGATCTTGTTATGGTTGTGGTGACCCCGATCATATTGTCAGGTTTTGCCCTCGAGCATCGGGCAGCTCTCAGCAGCGGGGTCCTCGCCCCATGATTTAGGCAGCAGGCGATCCACAGCCCGCTCAGCCAGCTAGAGGTGGGGATAGGGATCATAGAGGTAGAGGTAGGGACCGTAGAGGTGGAGCTCGGACCGGCAGAGGCAGAGGTCAGCCAATAGTTGATCGTCCTAGAGATGCAGTTCAGGGAGGTAGGGCCCAGCCATGGTGTTATGCTTTGCCAGCCAGGCCAGAGGCTGAGTCTTCCGATGCAGTTATTATAGGTACTATTCTGGTCTGTGACAGAGATGCATCAGTGCTATTTGACCTTGGGTCTACGTATTTATATGTGTCGTCTTATTTTGCTCCCTACATGGGTATGCCTAGTGATGCCTTGGGTATTCCTGTATATGTATCCACGCCAGTGGGTGATTCTATAGTGGTCGACAAAGTTCACCGTTCCTGTGTGGTAATATTTGAGGGTCTTGAAACCCATGTTGATTTATTGCTTCTAGACATGGTTGATTTTGATGTCATATTGGGGATGGATTGGTTGTCCCCATATCATGCGATCTTGGATTGTCATGCCAAGATTGTGACCTTGGCTTTACCGGACTTGCCCCGATTGGAGTGGAGAGGGACCCCAGGACATACCACCCGCAGTGTCATTTCATATGTTAAGGCTCGATGCATGGTCGAGAAGGGGTGTTTAGCTTATTTGGCATATGTTCGTGATTCCAGCACGGAGGTTCCTTCTATTGATTCAGTTCCTATTGTTTGGGAGTTTTCAGAGGTTTTTCCTTCAGACCTGCCGGGTATGCCGCCCGACAGGGATTTTGATTTTTTGTATTGATCTGGCCCCAGGCACGCAACCCATTTCTATTCCGCCGTATCGTATGGCCCCGCCAGAGCTGAAGGAGCTAAAGGATAAGTTGCAGGATTTGCTTGTGAAAGGCTTCATCAAGCCTAGTGTTTCTCCTTGGGGTGCGCCAGTTCTATTTGTGAAGAAAAATGATGGATCGATGAGAATGTGCATTGATTACCGGCGGCTGAACAAGGTGACAATAAAGAACAAGTACCCATAGCCGATGATTGATGATTTGTTTGACCAGTTGCAGGGTGCGAAGGTATTTTCAAAGATAGATTTGAGATCGGATTATCACCAGTTGAGGATTAGGGCGTCTGATGTCCCTAAGACTGCATTTCGCACTCGGTACGGGCATTATGAGTTTTTGGTCATGTCATTTGGGTTGACCAATGCCCCAGCAGCGTTTATGGAGTTGATGAACCGAGTGTTCAGGCCTTATTTGGACTTGTTCGTGATAGTTTTCATTGATGACATTCTTGTGTACTCCCGCAGTCAGGAGGAGCACGAGCAGCACCTCAGAGAGGTTCTTCAGACTCTGAGGGATAGCCAGTTGTATGCCAAGTTCTCAAAGTGCT
>MU765760.1:0-16739 GCA_026770625.1 Nicotiana glauca | reverse complement strand
CTGCCATATCTTGGCGATCGACTAAGCAATCAATTGTGGCTACTTCATCTAATCATGCTGAAATAATTGCTATTCATGAAGCAAGTCGAGAGTGCGTGTGGTTGAGGTCTATAATACATCTTATTCGAGACAAATATGGTTTGAAATGTGACAAACTACCCACGATTTTGTATGAAGACAATGCAGCATGCATAGCTTAATTGAAGAGAGGATTCATAAAAGGAGATAAGACAAAATACATTTCACCAAAGTTATTTTTCACACATGATCTTCAAAAGAATGGTGATATCAACGTGCAACAGATTCGTTCAAGTGATAATATGGCTGATTTATTCACAAAATCTCTACCGACGTCAACCTTCAAGAAGCTAGTACATAAGATCGGGATACAAAGGCTTAAGGATGTGAATTGATGCTCTCATCAGAGGGAGTTAATATGCGTTGTACTCCTTTTCCCTTACAAGGTTTTGTCCCACTAGGTTTTCTTTGCAAGGTTTTTAACGAGGCAACCAAAAGACGTATTTCTAAACATGTGTACTCTTTTTCCTTCACTGGAATTTTTTTTTCCATAGGGTTTTTTCCTAGTAAGGTTTTAACGAGGCACATTATCTATGGACATCCAAGGGGGAGTGTTATGATAAATATAAATTTATGGTGGATTTCTACTCTTCTTCCATGATCTTCATCTCAAATGGTTAATGACATATTGAATGACATATTCCATGATATATTTTCTTCACTTTTTATGCCTATATAAAGGCCTTGTAATAGATAGGAAAATACACACAATTGAAGAAGAAAATCTCTTCCTTCTCTCTTTCTCTCTATATCTCTATATCTCTATTTCTTGTTCATGTTTTACTAAACCGCTTTTATTTTATAACAACCAGAAAAATCATGAACTTTGTTTATATTGGTTAACTGAACCCACTTGAAACTAATTGAAGCGGTGGAGCAGTGGCAAGCGGGTTTAATGTAAGGCTTGAGGTTGCTAAAGTGATGAACTAACTATGGCCGTTTTGCTAAACATATTATTTTGTTTATTGTTAGGCCTTGTTGTTTCCTATTTTGTCTTTATTTTCCTACTTCTCTTTGTGAATTTTTTTCTTTATTTAAATCACTACAAAAAAACTGATAAATTGCGGAGGTTAAAATTGCAGTTTGCAGAGGGTAGAAACCTCCGCTATTCGCTGTCACGGCGGTTGACCAAACCCCTGCAGTATGCATCGCCGCTATTAATTTGCGGCAGATAAATGCGGGGGTTTCTTGAACCGCTGTGACAGCAAATAGCGGAGGTTACTACCCTCCGCAAACTGCAATTTTAACCACCGTAATTTCATGAGCGAAAATAGATTTTATTTTTAAAATTAAATTATTGTTTTTGAGTGTAGAGGCTGTGAAACCCCGCAGTCTGTAATTTCTTTTTGGGGGTTATATCCCCATCTATTTTTAAATATATTATAGAATTAATTTTTATCATCAATTTGCCATATTTTTCCTCTAATATCAATTAAAATATTTATGCTCAAACCAAAATATTAAAATTAAGAAACATCACCATTTCATTAACCGTGAAAAATACTATTACACATTAGTATCATATGTCTTCAAACTAAATTAGAACATAGTTAACCATCTATATCAGTGATCAGCTATAACATTGTCCTAATACATCCACTTCAATTAAAATGAAACTCAATGGTTGTCAGTGGAATTACTTCCGCCAGAAGATCTTCTTGCATCCGTCGGTGAAAAGGGTCCACTAGCTGCATCACTTGGCTGCAGCAAAAAGTAAAAAAAAATATAACTATAAAGTGTATAGCAAAACAACAAACAAAAACACAAACACATAACTTATTTTAAGCTTGAACAACATAACTAAAATATGAGCCCTGAATATCCTCCATAGAACTACAAACATATTTTACCTATTTAACTAGTGCATGTGAATATAGCATTCTCTCCCTTTTAAACCAAAAATAGCAAATCTAGACTCAACAATTATAAAGTGACAAATAAGAATGACTACGTTAAGCCAAATTATAAAGGTATAAGTTCTAGATCTTTATAAAAGAACTCTTGCATTCCAACAATAGTGAATATATCTGAAATTCCCAACAGAATGTATTGAGGGAGCAACCAAAATATACTCATTGGTACAGTTTCTGAAGAAGTTACCAAATTTCTGCTGATATCGAGTTTTTTTCTTTCAGTAACAGCTGCAATTATCATTGCTATTACTGAAAGGAACATTCCTATTTCCATTCTCTGCATCACAGTGATACCTTTCTCGTTTCGTGTGAAAACACGAATGAAGCGGATGAAGAACGTGTCATACAGTGGCATGAGCAGAATTATAAATATGGTGATTGAACTCTGAAGCGCAGCTGGTGGAATTCGGAAATTACTTCCTAAGTTCCTATGTTTCTCTTCATTGTCACACATTGTTTAGTAAAGAATGTTGCATGCTGTTGAAAAATGACTGCAAACATTAAAAGTAGAGTCCACACTGGTAGTAGAGGTAATACTACTTTTAAAATTTTAACAAAATTGATTCCATTCTCAGATTTTTTGTCCGCGCTAAATGACTACGGTAGGTCCAGGACTGCGGGCACCAGATGTGTGCACATTGCATATTGGCCTTGTGCTGTCATAGCAAGCCTAATACTACTACGACTAGTCCTACCAAACCTCTGTGCCCATTCTGCCGCAGTAGAATTGTACAATTGCAAGTTATCAAGTTTGAAAATGATGCAGACACAACCCATGATATCTACAGTTCCAAGACACAACCCATGTAATAATTTACTAACGTTGTAGGCTTTGCACGAATGAGTTGGGTGCAAAGCTGGACCTTAAATGTTAACGTAATCACGTCTAGTTCTCTTTGCAGAATCTACATGCTACTTAACAGAGAACATGAAAGTAAAAACATAGTCATTAGAACTACTCTACAACATATTCTAACTTCATATAAGTACAGAACACTGAAGATGAAACGGATAGACAAATTGTTGATTTTTCACAGTGACTATGGATTCCCAAAACTTCAAAGTCACACCAGTTATCGTAGTGACTCTTAGCACTTCACAAACGAAAAATAAAATTGCATAATACACCAAAAATAAAAGAGCTAAGCATTTACCGTTGTAGGAGATGAAGCAAAGATCCCAGCAAATTGTTCTGGTATTGAACCTTCCTTCATTATCATATATTCTATGAGAGTACTCATCAATTGATTGTACTTCTCTTGGCATCCAGAAGAAGAACATCCAACATTATTACTCACAATTCTAATATTACCTAGACGAAGATTTGTCCCTTTGAAATTATTGCTTGGAGTAGTTCCTAATCCCAAACATCTCACCCTTCCAGGATGCTCTTTGCCTAGCACCTTACCAACATCATCATTTGGAGAAATTTCAGACTCATCGACCGTACTTTCACTCACTGCTAGCTCAATTTTTTCCTAAATACAATACACATCAAAAAAATCTGAGCCTACTATTCTTTGTGCAAGAACACCAGTTATAGCCCGGGAAGTAATTAAGTGTGGGAAAAGGACAGGAAACAGACCAAGAAAAAAGAATAGGACAGGAAACAGACCAAGAAAATCATACTAGTATTTAACTAAGAACAAAATAAAATGGAAGGACTTCATTTTGTAAACTATCTGCTACTCTATCAAGAATATTTATGTCCTGTGCTAATGGTGTATTCTCTGCATCATATTAATCACACATAGAATGACTTTAAGGATGAAATAACCGACTAACAAGATATCCCCAAACAATATGGAAATAGAATTTAACAACAACTAAGAAAAATACATAGTGTGTATTGTGTAACTCGTACAGGCTATCAGTCACACGATTGTCTTCATCTAAGTTATTTCAGCCCCAAAAAAGAAGACATTCTTGGTTATTGTAACTNGATTTTCAGCATTTCTTTTACACATTTTCTAACAATAAGATACATTTCAGTCAATTATATAAATAAATACTCATATTTATATGCATTTTAATGTGACGTTTCAGAAAAATACCTGAGTTTCTTCTTTACAATGGTAGTTCACAAAGATAGTCCATTGATCCCGACTAATACCTATTGGAACATTATCCATAATCTCATCTTTGGTTTTAAGTGGATCTTTAAACTCATCCCACAACTTCTGCCTACTTGAAGCCCACTTCTTTGAAATAGAGTTATAAACATATCCTCGTGCAAGTTCCTCAATGGTCATAAAACAGAAATGAGACTTCAAAAAAAAAATTTGGTTAGTTTATCTTTTATATACAAATACAAAAACAAAAGACAAAATCGAGATATAGTTATAAAGATCTAGAACTTATACCTTTATAATGTTATTATAGCAATCGTTAAAGTATGACTTAGGCATATCCGGCCATTTATCAAAACCAATTGAAAATATGGTACAGTCAGTTGCTAAAAGGCCGCATACGCCTGCTAGAAGGCCTTGTGCTTCGCCAATCGGATCCTTGCCATCAAACTCCACCACAACACGTTCTCCCTGAAGTAAACTTAATACTTCTCTAGTCTTCAATTTCAGCCTTTTGGTATTTCCATGTGAATCTTTAATAAATAAAAATAAAAGCAAAAAAGTAAAGGTAAGAGCCTTTTGGTACAGATGACATTCCAAGTCATCTTTTGCCCCCTGACCAGAGAACTATATACAAAGCACCTTGAGGAAATTATTTATCTACGCGAAACAACTTACTCTTGTTGTCATCGTCTACCCTACTCTACAATACCTCATCCATTATAAGAACAGTAAAAAAATTGGTATAGATTACATGTAAAAAAGAACAGTACAGAATCAATTGACCAAATATTGTAGTGCATTTCATTGACCAAGAGTTGATAATTATAAAATGAAATGCAGTCATAGTTAATTGCTGATAGTATTAGTTAGCTCATAGTAGTTTAAGCGACAACTCCCAACATCACGTATGTCACTCTAATTATTTTAGAACTAATTTTTGAAATTTGTCTCAACGTCAATAGCAGTGTTCAAAATAAAATATGGCCTAGACAACACATGTAATTGTAAGCAAATGTTCAATATGGGCAGATTATGAGCAGAAACGGGGCAGAAAATTTCTAGAAAAAATTCGCCAGCATTTCGGCGCTATTTGGACGTTTAGAAAGAAAAAGAAAAAAAGAAGAAGAAGAAGATTAGAAGAAGAAGAAAGATCCAGAGCGTGCACACAAACATAAGATAGAGGAAGAGATAGCAGCTGCTGCTGCTATTGGAGCTGGTGGATATGTATTCCATGAGCACCAAGACAAGAAGTTTTGAAAGATTACATGTTTTAAAACTATTTTTTAATGCATCACTGAATACATTAAAAAAGATTGACTATTGAACTCCACATTCTCCAGATTATTTAGAAAGATTACCAGATAGGAAACATACAAGAAACATGAAGTAACCAAGTCCTAGCTTGAATCTAGCAAATAGTAACAACCACATATAGTAGCAGATAGGTGAAGTAGAAACAGATGTACAAAAGTCCTATAGAAGATGCATTGGACAAGTGCAAATAGATCCACTCATTAGCATGATATCTAATACAAATGACACTCACACAGAGAATTCAAACATGGTAACATTCTAGCAAATCTGACACTCAACGTCTCAACTAAATCACTTTCCACAAAAAGCTTCAAAACAAGGTCATGGTAGAGACTTGAAACTAAGCGATAGCACGCGTATGGATTTAATGTTATTTCCCAATGTTTAATCCATCTTAACAGAAAGATGTAGTCATCCCTATAGGTATGCTTAATATATATGCAAATATTAATGAACAGCCACCAGCCATCAACTACACAATTGGCTATCATATGTACTTAACAAATTGATATCTAAAGCTTGATAAAAAGAATTATATACCTTAATACTTGATCAATCTATCTGTTGCAATCAACATTACATTTGTCTACTAGTTTATATTAAAATCAGAAAAAGAAACATAAAGCAATAACACAAGCAGAATAAATTAAGACACTATATAAGAATTAAAATCGAATGACTCGAATAAGAAATGGTAAATAAAAGGATAATGATTACCTATTCCATCGACAGTCCAATGATGTGAAGACTCACGTTTAGGACGCATATTGGATGTTGCTTGTGCTGCTGTGGGATTAATTGGAGGTTGAAATGAAGGAATTGTCTGTCCCGTGGCCTGAAATGAAGGAGTTATCTGTCCCGTGGCCTGAAATGAAGGAGTTGGCAGTGTTGTGGCTTGAAATGGAGTGGTTGGTAGTGATGTCGCTTGAAAAGAAGGAGTCGGCTGAATGCAAGGAGTTGTCTGTCCCATGGCTTGAAATGAAAGAGCTTGCTGTCTTGGCTGTGTTGTGGCCTTGAAATGAAGCGGTTTGCTGTCTTGTGGCTTGAAATGAAGGAGATAGCAGTGATGTTGCCTGACAAAAAGGAGTTGGATGTGATGTAGTCGGGAATGAAGGACCCAATAGTGATGTCATATCTGGTGCCGCATCAGTAGATTTTGAAGAAGACGCTGATTGAACTGCCTTTTGTAAGTTCTGAAAACGTTTGGTCTTCGGCATATCTGCAATCAACAAAAAAATTAATAAGTAATAGAAAGTATAAAATACAAATACAAAAAAAAGTACATATATATAAAAGAAAAAAAATAAACATATAAGGATACGAGAAAATTTACATGCCTATTCAGACATATGCTCATCTATTGCAATTTGGATATTCTCATAAGCATCATCAAAAAAGTATTCAAGTTCTTGTTGTTGGTATGGTTGATTCTCATATATTTCATTTTCATCGACCTCTCCCATATCAAATAAATCTCTCGGCTTTAAATGTACAGCCACACTCCATTCTTTATCTGTTTCAACATCAACATAGTAAACCATATTTGCTTGAGATGATTCAATGTAAGGATCATCATCCTCACGACCACCAATATGAATCAATCTAGAAAAATTGACACAATTAAAATTCCAAGCATCTCTTTTGAACCCTCTATCCCGAGTAGTGTCGGCCCACTGGCATTTAAAGAGCACAACTGTGAATAGATAATAATTAAGCTCAATAATATCTTCTAACTTCCCATAGTATGGCAAGTCTGCTTGCCTTGCGCTTCTATCAGCACTAGAAACAACACAAGAAGTGTTAGAAGTAAGAAAAACTCCACTATTTTGAGTTTTTAATCCTTGATCTCTAGACAAAACTCGAAATTTGAATCCATTAATGTTATAAGCAGTGAACTTCTAGCATATGGCGCTGGACCTCGTGCTAGGTACCTCAGATCAGTAGAGATGGTGTCTGCAATCTCTGGGTTCATAATCTAATAATAACAAACTTATTTTAGTCAAGCATATTAAATCCAATGATAAAATCTATGTGAAGCAAAAATTATTATACCATTCACTCACCCGTTTTGGGAACCAATCAGGAAACTCTCTATTAACCCTCCTCTCCAAATCTGATGCTGAAGGTCTCCGTCCTCTTGTGCTCTTTCTTATGTAATCCCTAAACTCACTTCATATAAGCTAACTATATCAATTTTAATTCTAAACTTTTGCCAATATTCATATCAATTTTATTTACTTACTTAATAAATGGCTTCACTGCCGCACAATTAAATAACACATATCGATGAACTTGCCTCTTCACCAATGGAGTCAAGGGGAATATTGAGGAGTCTTCAACTGGTTTACCTTGCGGAGGGAAGATAGAGGACATTTCAGAAGCCTCATTAAGATTTGGTTCATCATTCACACGTTTAGGCCTATTAAGCCTTGACTCAATCCCCTCAAAGTAACGAGAACAAAAAGTTAGAGCTTCTTCAACAATGTAACCTTCAGCTATAGAACCTTCTGGTTGAGCCTTATTCCCTACGAGGGACTTAAAATGACCTAACAATCTATAACATAAAATGTAACAGGTTTAGAATAAGCACTTAACTTGAATTAATGTTACAAATATAAAAATTCCGGTTAAGAAATATTTTACCTTTCAACAAAATACATCCACCTGTAATGTACAGGACCACCTTGTATTGCTTCGTCTACCAAATGGACAGTTAAATGGACCAATAGTAAAGAACGTTGGAGGGAATAATATCTACAAGTGGCAAAGTGTAAGAACAATGCGATTTTGTAACTTTTCTAGATCCGCCAAACTCAAACTTTTAAGACAAAGTTCTCTGAAAAAAGAAGAAAGCTCTACTAAGACTGCAACAACCTCCTTTGGCAGCACAATGCGAATTGCTATTGGTAGCAATTGCTCCATAATAATGTGACAATCATGACTCTTTAATCCAAAGATTCGCCTTTGTTCCGGATGAATGCAACCATACATATTACTCGAGTAACCATCCGGCACTGAAATATTCTTTAAAGTTGTGAGGAAAGCCACTTTCTTTTCCTTTGGAATGGTAAACATAGCAAGCCGACAATCATCATTCTCTTCGGGCCAAAGATCACGCCTTATACCCATATCTTGTAAATCTTTTCGTGCCTTAATATTATCTTTTGACTTGTCTTTATCATTAAGCAAAGAATATATAATATTGTCAAATACATTCTTTTCGATGTGTATGACGTCTAAATTGTGACGCAACGAGTTGAACTCCCAATATGGAAGATTAAAGAATATGCTTTTTTTCCTCCATTGTTGCGCTGCACCTTACCCAATATTTCTTTGTCTAGATCTTTTTCTTCTCTCATTCAGCTCAGCCGGTTTTTCAAATGTAACATCAATATCTTTCACTTGTTGCAAAATATCAGATCCATATAACTTTCTTGGTGGGTTTCTTTCCTCCACATTTCCATCAAAGCGATGCCTCATCAGTCTAAATTTATGATTTCTTGCTAAAAATATACGATGACCAATAAAGCACCACTTTCTACTATGGCGAAGCCGGCAAGGTTCTGCATCAAAATTACAAGTTGGACATGCTAAACCAGTATGTGAGTTCCAACCAGACAAGATATCGAGTCCAGGAAAGTCACTGATTGTCCACATAAGAGCAGCTCGCAATCTAAACATCTCTTTGCTTGATGAATCAAAAGTTTCGACACCTTCACTCCACAACTCATTCAACTCCTTAATAAGGGGTTGTAGGTAAAAATCTATGTTATTTCCCACCGTACGTGGACCAGGAATGATCATTGAAAGAATAAAATTAGGTTGTTTCATGCACAACCAAGGAGGAAGGTTATATGGAACTAAAATGACTGGCCAAACGCTATAATTAGTACTCATCGTGCCAAAAGGATTGAAGTCATCACTAGCTAGGCCTAGCCTAACATTCCGAGGATCAAAAGCAAATTCAGAAAAAGTTGTATCAAATCTCTTCCATGCCTCACCATCTCTAGGATGCCTCATGATTCCATCTTTTTTACTATCCTCAGCATGCCATCTCATATGTTTTGCTATCTTAGAGCACTTGAACAATCTCTTTAATGGAAAGTAACGCAAAATCTTTGCCGGCTTCTTGATTTTCTTCTTGGTTTTCTTTTTACCTGTAGTAGACACAAGATCTTCATTTCTGTTCTTATCAGACTTCCACCTAGAAGTGTGACAATACTTACATGTTTCCTCATTAGCATCATTCTCCCAAAATAACATACAATCATTTGGACAAGCATCTATCTTGATATAATCAAGACAAAGCTTACTGATGGTTTTCTTAGCCTCATAAAAAGAATTAGGGATTCGTGCAAATGTAAATGCATCCCTCAACAAATCTAGTATCATGGACATTTCCTTGTCACTTATCCCAGACAAACACTTTATGTGATACAATTTTAATAAAAATTCTAGTTTTGCGTACTTGGACCCTTCATACAGTTCTTGACTTCCATCTCTAAGCAACTCGAAAAAGTCTATCATTTGAAGCAGGCTCATCATTTAACCTTTCTTCACCACCTGCTACTTGTGACGGACCTACATCAACCCCATCGTGACTTAGGCCCCCAAATGCTTCATTGGTTAATAATTCTACTGGATTTTCAAGAGGTAATGTATCTTGTATAACCTCAATATTTATAGAATTAGGCAGTACATTTCTTTCACCATGAATACTCCAAGTGACATAATTTTGAGGGAATGGTTTGCATACCAAATGATCAAACGCTATATCTCTAGTCTGCCACTTTGCGAATCCACATTTAGGACAAGGACATTTTATTCTATCTCCCACAACAGCATTAGCAAATGCAAAATCTAAAAACTTATTTAACCCAAACAAATACGCAGTGGTGTTCCTTGGCTTTGTAATCCAAGATTTATCCATAGGAAAGTATTATCTTTCAAGTGTGAACCTTTCAGAATATAAAGAGAAAATATCATTTCTCTATTATTAGCATACATAATAATAATTATGAAGCAATAATACATACAACAAAAGCCATATATAATCATAAACACTCCCAAACATGAAAATTCCAAAACAAAGAATGCATTTGCATATTCATAGTCATATCTCCCAACCATAATAAGTATATTCAATTGAATGGTTGATTCTAATCACATTTTAAATAATAGATTTTGCAATTGAATTTCTTGATGTTGCTGAAACTCCAAAGTTTATTACCTAAATTGATGAATCAATATGAATTCTCTTAGAAAGACTTTTATCTAATTCTTAATCCATTAGGTGTTCGACTTATTTTTGCAGAAGCATGATACAATGAAGTATCTATTTTATTACCTAGTATTTTATCGTTAGTTTAGCTGGATTCGTAATTTCTATACTGAGGAGGTCTCTCAATACCCACCTGCAATTTCTATAGTTCTTAATTATGTCAATCATTTCAATAGAAAAATCAAATATAGTTATTTCTATTTAGGAGACTTTTTTATATTGCTTGTTGGTTTAGCAAAAATTTCAAAATAAATAAAAATATTTTGAAAAAAACAGTAGTGCAAAACTTACTAAAATAAAAGCTTATCCGAAAATATATTAACAGATGTTACTCTTGTTCTTCAAAATAAATTTCAAAAACTAAGAAGAAAACAATACCCAATACCAGAGAGGTCGAAGAACAACCCATATAGTGAGAAAACAATTAAAAGAAATGAATCTCAAAATAAGCTTACCTTCTGTATACGATGAGAATCCGAACCAACTTTGAAGATGGATGATACTTCAGCAGTACCTAGAAGGAGAATTAGGGTAATTTCAATTAGGCGGGAAGTATTAAGGGATTTCAACGTGAATTGATTTTGGATTTCAATCTATGAAGCAGTTCGCTGTTAACCAGGTGCGGAAAATTTATTAATTATGTACAAATATTAAATTTCGAGTCGAGCTCGTAAACTACTGTATGATTCCAACATAGCCATGTTGAATCAAGAACTCATATTTACTCCACAAATAGTTAAAATCATCAACTCCACAAAATTCTGTGATATCAGCTACCTATTTTTTAACAAGGAAACATTAGATATCTGAGTAAAGACTAAACAGCACCGCCAAAAATAATATCAGCAGAAAGAAGCTGAGTTTGTACTACTATTATATCAGCTAAAAAGCAAACAAAAAAATAAGAAATACTGTAGTTTTAGAAAATACAAAACATTTTGATTTATTATTGTAAAGAAAAAGTACTAATGTACTGCAGCCTCATAAAATTAGGTGAAAATCTTTTCCTTTTCTGACAGGATGTATGAAAATTGAAACGAAAACGTGCTGTTAACCTTGAAGCAGTACCCTTATGAAGATCTTCTTTTTCTCTGTTACACGCAGAGAGAGAGAGAGTTAATTAAGGGAAGTCTATTAGGCGGATGTTTCTAGGATGGAAAAAAAAAGCGCTTATTTTTTAGGGTTGCGGAGGTTTATAACCCCTTAAATTGTTATAATTTTGTGGGGGATAAAAAGTGCCGCAAATTTATGCAAATTGCGGAAGTTGCTTATACCCTCCGCAAATAAACCCCGCAATTTACACGTTTTTTTGTAGTGAATCCAATAAAAGCTATTCTTATTAAACTCCTCCATATCACTTCAAAGAAAGTTAATCCTTTCAACAAAGTAAATTTTGGTTCTTTTCTTCATAATTTTTGCTAAAAAATGAGAGTATCGAAATTACTTGTGATCTTTTAATTTAATTTAGTTTAGTTTATATTGAAATTATTAATTTGTGTTATGCTAAAAAAATTATTTTTGTCTAAAATATCTTTTTCTTTAATAACTTCTATAAATTAGTTTAGTTTATCACTCTTTTTTTCGTGTTTTTTTGTTTGTGACAGCTTTATAATTAAATTTCTTAGAGTTATAGTAAGATTATTAAGTTATTTAAATACTTCTTTGTTAAAAAATTGCTAAATTTGCTGCAAAATATTTGTTAATTTATTAGGTTTTTTTAAAATTAAAGGACCAACTTTTTTTTTCTTTTTTTGTTATTTTTAAAAAAATTCCCTGACCTTTTTTCTTAAATAAATGATATCATTTTGAAGTCATCTGGACTTCTGATGAACAAAAAAAGAATAGTGTACAATTTTTATTTACCGATGTGCTTATACAATCGATTATCCGGATCTTTGACTGAACTCGCTTGTATAAAATCCGTCACTGAATATGAGGTATCAACATAGGATAAACAAGAATCAAGATGGATTCGGCGGCTTTATTACCAACATGGACGAGTGAGACACAACACCAACCCCTCCCTTGGCCTAACTCAATCCCAAAAGTCACTCTTAGCATGCCCATGATTGGATAACTAGAGCGTCAATAATATAGCACGGGAGCTCAACATCGGATAACCTAAGATTTGAAATTTGTCTGCATTTGATATCATGTTAAAAAAATTGACGTTGGGTCTAACTCAACCACAAGAGCCAGTTAATCATGACTTGAGAGTTGCACTAGACCATCTAATAAGGAAAATAACCCTATCCCACACCAATAAGGGACTCTAATCGGTGTGGGATCGAGTTATTTGTCTCTTTTTTATATGCGCTCTTTCACTTCTCACCTTGTTTACCATCAAAAGCGGATAACAATTGAATTTATATGTGATTTTAAGAATATGTGGATCAATTTGATACAAATGATAATCTTTAGATTAGACAAATAAAAGATATGATAAAGTATATAACTAATTGTTGAGGGGCGGGGAGGGAGGGGGGAGGGGGGAGAGTGAAAGCGGACTCAATAACAACCTTAAAGAAATGCCTGGCTTCAATCCTGGATACACAATAACGCAACACTTGATGAACAAAAGTAAAAACTTTTAATAACAAAACAAATAAAAGTATATTTCCTTGATATGCATGTTACAATGTTGTCAATAAATAATTAGACCCCCCTTATATAGTAAGAGAGTTTTACCCTAAGTAAATTTCATAAATGGTAAAGGTCTTCTTTTTAACTAATCATCGGTTCTCTGCCGATATGTGCGGATATCAACGTCGTGATATATATACAGCTGGTCGCGAATATCACGGGTTTTTATTGGTCGTACTCGATTACCTGGTAATGCTCCCCGAGACCTTTGGGGTTTGAACCGGACATGGGGGCCATGACCCGGATACTCCCGAGGGCAGGTGCTTTGCCCAGACCCTGGATCGAGGGGCTCCTTGCCTCGATTCTGATTCCTTGCCTTCACGTCATTTGCTCTGTTTACTTCATCGAAAATTGAGGCGTCCCATGGGCTCGGCTTCATCCGCATACACACCTCATGAACTAAATTTTTGATTGAGTTAAAGCTCAATATCCATTTCTTAACTGTATACTAACATAAAATATTTTATATTAAAAGATCAAAAAGGTGTTCTTGTACATTACAGTATACTTATTATTAACCCTACATATTATAACCATGCTTAGTCAAAAGGTCGGCTACTTTGTTTTATTGCTTGAAAATGTATTGAGTTTCTTAAGTATAGTATGTTTTCATTAATAAAAAAAGATGCAGTTCGCCACTTTGTATCAGGCTATTAAATCCTCGGTCTGGCCTACCATATATAACTGTCATATCTTAGCGTCATTGATTTTATGCTTTTACAATTTTTACGCATGATCCATTTTCCTCGTAAATGGCATATGAGATTTTTGTGAACTTTGACTTTAATTTGAAATGCTTACAAAAAGGATGGCATATACGAGGACAACTCCTAGGGCGGAGCCATAATATTAGTTACGAGTTTGGAACAATACAATAATTCGACGACGTATCTAGAATTTTTAGTTTATGGGTGCTCAACTATTCTGAAATTTACAATTAAGTGTGAGAGCTCAGTTTATATATTTATATAAATTATTAGTTTTTCGGTATAAATAATAGTATTTGACATCAAAAGTAATGGGTGCTCAACCACCCATAACTCACAACATAGATAGTTTTTTCTTAAACTTTATATTTGTATTAGAAAATATGTTAAATATACGGTAATATTTAATTATGAACCCAATAACTAAAATAAACTATAAATTTATTGGCAAATTAAATCTATAAACATTAAATTCCGGCTCCGCCCTATATATTTGCTTTAATTGTATAGACTTTTCTCAGTGCTCTTTCAAGCTTTCACAATCAAAGAGTCTGCCTTTTTCTCTTTTCTTTATTAGATTCTTCTATTCACAACTAAAAAGAAAAAAGAAACTGGATTATTCCTGAGACTTGTAAGTAGCATATGCTTGAAATATACTGGTCTGAATTGGGACCTCACTACACTTTATTTTATTTGGTGGTAGAAAGATGGGGTAATTGGTTTTTTTGGCTCTTTACAAATTTATTTTTAGTTTTATGATTCTATCTCTTTTTTTATATATGAGAAATTTACTTTTACACGTAGGAAATTTGTCTTTTAATCATAAGAGATCTAAAAAGGTCATTTTCTTCAATTTAAAATTATAAAGGGTCATGATGTACAAATATCACTAGAAAGATTATAAGCCTCAAAATTTTTGTTGTCTACATGTCATGTCCCAAACTTACCTCTAGATGTAACTGGCACCCAGCTAATACCATCCGTCGCGCGAACCATACTTTCATAGTTTAGCATTAATTTATAATATTTGATTAATTAAATGAGTATCCAAATAATCTGGTAATTAATTACGAACAACTAATATCTCAAAATATTAAATTAAATTCTAGCCCAAATTCCATACTAGATCAAAGAGCATCTAAGAGAATTACAAAAGACATCATATGAATAAATGATAAAGACTCTTTTGGCAGCCTCCACGAATAATGCGGAGGCTCACCTCAATAACCGAATCAACTCTAGCGAACTCCTCAGCTACTAGCTCCTTCTTCACCAATAATATATATATATATATATAAGATCTTCGACCCGCTATTCTGAATACTTCTGGAACAAGTGTTAGAAAATACAAACACACAACGAGCACATAAATAATATGCACTGAAATTCTTTCACCATATAATTACTCTATAAGGTCCAAATATTCAACAACAACATTATATATCTCAGCACAATATACACTAAGGACTTATCATAAACGATAGAGCAGGAAATTAACCAAACACCCCAACGAGTCCACGACAGTATACACAATGCCCAAATCTACCAGAGGTGGAATACACAATGCCACAAATATATTACAGCAGCGAAGAAATAATTTCTAACGGCCAAACACCAGAGCACGAGGTTATGCCACATCACACCATACCACAAATCACTTATTAAATAATTTCATCTTCTTACAAAATAATATATATTTAATTTGCGGCTGGTCAAAGACTACCGATTCTGCTAAGTGCACGCTCGTCCCAACACATGCACCAAACATACAAAACATACTTTTAAAACGAATTTTGAAAAAGCAGTCATCAAAACTTAAAGTTTCACTTATCTCGCTAACGGAACGTTCCCAACCTTGCAACATTTACAATACCAAGCAAACGGCTTCCATGGCCTCAATCTATACAAAATATGCTAGCCGTTGTTAACTCTTAATATTCTAAACTTTCAAGTTTAGAGCTAGATCTTAATATTTAAACTACAAAGTATATTTTTTAAGGTAAAGATATATCCCAATATCTAATCTAAACTCAGTATTTAAAGGAAAGACGATATAATAGCTTCAGATATAGTTCCTACGGTACCGAAATTTGTAACGTAATTGCTGACTTCCCAATTCTCACATTGAAACTTATTATTCATTATTTAATAGAAAGAATTACAAGAAAATACAAACGACTTCACACCATAAGAAAAAATAGCTTACGTTTTTAAATTTTATTTGGTGGTAGAAAGATGGGGTAATTGGTCTTTTTGGCTCTTTACAAATTTATTTTTAGTTTTATGATTCTATCTCTTTTTTTATACATGAAAAATTTACCTTTACACGTAAGAAATCTGTCTTTTAATCATAAGAGATCTAAAAAGGTCATTTTCTTAAATTTAAATTTGTAAAAGGTCATGATGAACAAATAGCACTAGAAAGATTTTAAGCCTCAAAATTTTTGTTGTGTACGTGTCATGTCCCAAACTTACCTCTAGATGTAACTGGCACCCAGCTAATACCATCCGTCACGTGAACCATACTTTCATACTTTAGCATTAATTTACTATATTTGATTAATTAAATGAGTATCCAATTAATTTGATAATTAATTACAAACAACTAATATCTCGAAATATTAAATTAAACTCTAGCCCAAATCCCACATTAGAGAAAGAGCATCTAAGAGAATTACAAAAGACATCATATGAATAAATGATAAAGACTCTTTTGGCAGCCTCCACGAAT
>MDKF010668674.1:0-59079 GCA_026770625.1 Nicotiana glauca | reverse complement strand
GTTAGAAGGCTCGGAATGGATTTCTGATGATTCGACTAGTTTCGGGGGATGATTTATGACTTAGGAGAACAATCAAAAATGAATTCGGAGGTCCGGTGTATATTTAGGCTTGAATTGGCTAAGGTTGGATTTTGGCGAATTTCGGACGGTAGGTGAGATTTTGATCCGACGGTCGGAATGAAATTCTGAGAGTTTCAGTAGCTCCATTATGTGATTTTGGATATGCGTGCAAAATTTTAGATCATTAGGAGGTGTTTAGGTCGGGTTTTAGATCGAATGCAAGTTTCTGAAGTTTTAGTTTAACTTAGGCTTGAATCCGTGGTAATTCGATAATTTTGATGTTAATGATAGCGTTTTTATGTTACGAGCTAGTTTGAATGAGGTAATAGATCATATATGTGCGTTTGGTTGAGGTCCCGAGGGCCTCGGGGTAATTTCGGATGGCTAACAGGGAATTTTTTTTAAGATATTTCACGGGCTCGGTTGATCCAAATTTGCGTGGAACAAATCCAATAAAGATGAGATCTTTCAAATTCTCAATGGTACTATGAAATGACGGAAAGCTCCCTCTAACATAGTCCAAATCAGGGGCAGTTAACGTCATATTAGAAATATAGGAAAAGTATCCAAGAATAAAATATTACTATTTCATTAATATTAATACACTAATAAGGTAGACAATATCATCATAGGAGCAAAAATCGAGAAGTCAGTTTTCTTCTTTCCTGAGCCAATCGTTATTCAAATATTTTGTGCCAAAGAGGATTAGGGTGTATTTCAGTTCAAGAACGAGTGTGTCAGAAACAAATTTTTTGTTCGAAGACAAAGCCTTGTGGTCGATTGCTAAAACCCTAATTCCTGAGTTGAATTGCTTGCTTCTGAGACAATTTTTAAGAGATAATTCCTGGGATTTCATCAGGTAAGAGTTCTTAGACTCGGATTATGTTGTTATGATGTAAAAACATAGATTAAACACTGAAAAACCAAGGATTTAAGGGGTAAAAATGGAGGTTAGGGCTTGAAACCTAAGAAGGTGTAATGTTGGAATTTGAGGGGTCAAACGGACTCCGATTTTGATGAACTTTATATGCACGAACTCGTAGCGAGACGAGGAATCCGTTGGTATGATTTTCAGAATTTTTCAAGAAGCGGGCTCGGGGCTCGGGTTTTACCAACTTCGTGAATTTCAGTACTTTTCGAGTATTTTTTATTGGGTTATGTTTATTTGACCCATAATTATGTATTCGCTGTGGTTTTGACTAGATTCGATGCGCGAGGAGGCAGATACAAAAGGAAAAGGCATTGAGGACTAGTCTACGGCCGGTTAGAGGTGAGTAGTTGGTATATATGAAGGCCTGAGGGTTTGAAACCCCGGCTTATCACATTGTCACGCTATTTAGGGCGTGACTCGCATACCATGGAAGGTGCGGGATTGGTTATGACTGGGGATTGTGACTTGGTCCATCCCGAACAAGAATAATACTACATTAGCGATTGAAACGCACTCTGTGTTGAATATATATGGGCTTTATGCCATGTTTGGGGCCTTGTGCCGACCTGTAGTATCCTTAGGGTATAGATATCATTGTGATAGCATGATTTGTAAAATCATTGATCTCAGTCCTGGGTTTAATCACTATTGTGAACTGCTAAGTCACTTTTTCCTGAAAATTAAAGAACTAAAGTATTTCCTTATTAATGAATCGGAAATTGGAAATAAATAAATTTAAACTGTTATGTGACTCATATGCATATTGTGGACTGAGTATGGATCGGGCTGCACGCCGCAGCGAATGATATGAATATATTGCGCTTGGGCTGAAGGAGCCCCTCCGGAGTCTATACACACCCTCAGTGAGTGCCGTCGATGTTAAATGGATTGGGCTACACGCCGTAGCGGTCATGTGCATTGCATTGCATTCATGCATTGTTAATTACTTGTGTTATCGGTGGTTTGCTGTTGTTGTTAGTTCGTAGTAGGTATCAGACTGTTAGACATGGCTTTACTTTGTGGCATTTCGTGGATTTCTTGCTTTCAGCTATTTTATATGCTTTTTTTTACTCACTGAGTACTTAGTACTCACCCCTACTCCCTGCACCTTTGTGTGCAGATTCAGGTACGCCGGAGGTTTAGCCGAGCAGTTCAGTTTTATTCAGATTTATCTGAGTTGCTGAGGTAGTTGCTGGCATTCGCAGGACCTGGCTTCTCTCCTTATTTTAGTTTATTTACATATATACTTTCAGACTTGAGTATTTTGTTCAGATATTCTTACTATTATCCAGTTTTTGCTTAGAGGCTCTAGACTCGTGACCCTAGATCTTTGGGTTATTGTCGGTTTTCGCACTTCTCAGTATTATCATTCTACTATTATTATTGGATTATTATTATAAACTCTTGTATTTTCCTTGAATTGTCATTTCGGGACTTGTTGTTAAATATGAAACGGTTGTTGGTCTGGCTTGCCTAGCTTTAGGGTTGGGCGCCATCACGACCGGGTTTGGGTCGTGACAATAATCCACACGCACTCGGGTTTTCCCATCTTTCTTCGGTGTTGGAACTACATTGGCTAGCCATGTGGTGTACCGGACCACTCGGATCACCCCTGCTTTCAACTGTTTCATGACTTTTTCTTTGATCTTATCACTAATTTCAGTTTTAAACTTTCTTTGCTTTTGCTGGACAGGGGGATAATCAGGTTAAGTTGGCAACTTATGAACGACCAAATCAACGCTCAGTCCTGGCATGTCATCATATGACCAAGCAAACACATCCTTGAATTCAAATAAGAGTCGTATCAATGCGTCTTGAGTTTTCTCATCTGTGTGAATGCTTATCTTGGTTTCCCTAACATCTTCAGCACTACCCAAATTGACCGGTTTAGTATCATTTAAGTTCGGCTTAGGTTTATTCTCAAATTGTTCCAATTCTCGATTTAATTCCCTAAGATCCTCTTCTTCATCGTATTTTGGTTCTTGGTTCATTATTTCACAACTAGACAGCGTATGGATCTAGGCGTGAAGTCCACAATCATGTCATGTTATTTAAAGCCACATTATTAGAACTGAAAGAAGAAATAAAATAACAAAATTAGAAGGAATAAAGAAATATGGATGATTAAATATTGATTTCATTTCATTGAATTTGGAAGATAACAAGGTTTACATTGGAAATTAAAAGACACGAAACTAAAGAAAACATCCGAGTTACACCCTGGAATAAGTCCCGATGAAGAAAAGGTGGATGTACCCTGGAATAAGCCGCCTGATTGGGAATGGCGTAGCCTTCCAATTTTGCAATTTTGCCTCAGGTCCCATGTATAGCACCCCAGCGATGCTTGAGCCTTCCCCTAGCTGGACCATGTGGGTTTCATACAATATCTTCCTCTTGCCCCATAGATCTCTTCAATTTCTTCTGCTGTAAAGGCCTCATCTTCTTCTTTCTCATGGTATTTCAGCTTGACAAATGTTCTATACAGATGTGGCACTGGATGAGGCAAGACCAAACCATCCTTCTTTTTCTCGTCTACCCATTTCACCTCAGCTGGAGTGGGTTGGAAGCCTACCCCAAAGAACTTTTCACTAGCGGTCAGGGTGATAGGTTTCGCTATTCCTTGCAATGATTTCCGAAGTCCCTTCCCAGGTCTATAGCCATGCCTAATCATTTCTTTGGCCACCATGATTGATGAATTAGAAAGGAAGGGTTGGGGGGCAAGGGTTTCCCTCTTCGTACTGGTCTGCGACCACAATCTCAAAGGCCTGATAGACTATGTGCTCGCTCCCCTCTCTTGCTTCACGGGTCTCGATAAATTGATTGCTTATCTTCCCCATGGACCACAATCTCTTGATCCTCATGCTCGAACTTTACCATCTGGTGAAGAGTAGAGGGTACAGCCTGCGCTGCATGAATCTATGACCTCCCCAGAAGAAAGTTGTAAGAGGTGTCCATGTCCAAAACCTGGAAGGTTACTTCGAAGTCTACTAGGCCGATGGTTAGGATCAAATCAATCTCTCCAATTGTGTCCCTTTTGATACCATCGAAAGCGTATATATAGACATTGTTGGGTCGGATTCTTTCGATACCAATTTCCATATGCTGCAGAGTTGAGAGTGGGAAAATGTCTACCCCAGAGCCTCCGTCCAACATAACCCTTTTCACGTAGTACCCTTCGTATTTGACTATCAGGTGCAGGGCTTTGTTATGTGCAGCCCCTTCTGGGGGCAAGTCATTTTTGCTGAAAGAGATCTGGTTGATTGCAAAAAATCTTTCTGCCATTCTCTCCAACTGCTCTATAGAAGTCTCGACAGGCACATATGCTTCGTTAAGGGTCTTGATCAATACCTTCTGATGTTCGGTGGAGTTCATCAACAAAGATAATAAGGAGACTTGTGCGGGAGATTTTCGAAGCTGGTCGATCACTTCATAATCTGCCATTTTCATCTTTTGAAAGAAGGCTTCCACTTTTTCGGCACTCACGGGCTTCTTAGATGGGAAGCGCTTTCTAGTGGCATTGTTCACCTCTTGCAAATTGGAATACTTTTCAACAGGGTTATTTTCTTAAACTTCTCCTAAGATTTCTTCGCCCTTATAGGTCATCACCAATTTGCTATATTTCCAGGGCACCGCGGCAGGATTTGTCATGGGCTTATGTGGTGTGCAGCCAATAACCACGGGCTCACTCAGCCTTGGTGGATTAACTGGCCCCGCATCACATAAGATCCCTTGGGCACATACATTTGGGTTGTCTTATTCAGCTCGAATCTCCTAGGAGGACTCAAAGTCGTCTGCTTTTCTTTGCAGCCTCGAGGGACATAGAGAACAACATCTTTGGGAGGCATTGCCCCGGTTTCAACTTCAACTTTCTTCTCTGACTTTGGAGGGTGGTTTTGTTCTTTTTCTCTCCTTTGTCTTGCTTCGGGGCAGCTTTTGTTTTCCTTTCTACATCAGCGATGGCAATGATGGCCTTCAATGCTGGGTCATATTCTTTATCCTCACAAATCATTCTGATTATCAGCCCGTTGTTGAGGGTTGGTAGTGGGTTGTTAGTCACATTGGGAATATCTTCATCCCTTAGCACTATCCTCCTTTGTTCTATCAACTTTTCCACGGCTCTCTTCAGAGTCCGGCAATAATCCGTGTCATGCCCTTCTACCCCTGAGTGATAGGCGCATCGGGCACCAGCTCTATAAGTGGGTGAGGCCGAGTTTTGCCTAGTTTGAGGAACAGGCTATAGCAGACCCATTTGAACAAGCTTTGGAAATAGCCTGGAGTAGGATTCACCAATTAGTGTAAAATTTGTCCTCTTGGGTGGTTCACGAGGGTGGAAATTATTTTGTGGAGGCTGGGGGTTGTAGTGGGTTTGGTAAGGAGGCTGATTTCTAGGAAATTTAGCTTGGTTCCGGTTGGCTTGTTGTTGTGGCTGGACATAAGGTTGGGAATTCATGACCGGGTACGGTTGAGGAGCATAGGCCACATCTTGGTGGGGGTAATAGTGTTGCGGGGTCCTATCTGTGAAGAGGGATCTGGGAGTACGGTGTTTTCTTGCACCCTACGCTGCCATGGATTTTTCTTCCTTTTTCTTGCCCTCTGCTACTCCTCTAGACCCACCCCGAATGGCTTGGGAGGTAGCTCTGATAGTGGATTGGCCTAGAATTCGACCTGTTTTCAACCCATTTTCATCCATTTTTCCAATCTTGATGGCTTCAGCGAACGGTTTACCCATTGCGGACATTGTATTTTGGAAGTAGTCGGCTTTTTGGGCTTGGAGGAAAACTGTAACCATTTCAACCTCATCCCTTTGAGGCTTTACCTTGGAGGCCTGCTCGTGCCATTTAACTGCGTACTCTTGGAAGCTTTCCGAGGATTTCTTCTTCAAGTTTGTCAATGAGTTCCTATCTGGATAAATATCAATGTTGTACTGGAACTGCCTGACAAGATCTCTAGCAAGATCATCCCAGATGTGCCAGCGGGATATGTCTTGGTCCATGTACTATTCAGATGCGATGCCAACCAGATTTTCTCCGAAATAGGCCATGAGGAGTTCTTCCTTTCCACCGGCTCCTCGCAGCTGGTTGCAATATCTCTTGAGATAAGCAGTAGGATCACCATGTCCATTATACTTCTCAAATTTTGGGGTTTTGAATTCCATAGGTAGATGCACATGAGGGAACATGTATAAGTCAGCATAGGACACACTTTTCTGCCCACTCAAACCGTGTATGCTTTTGAGACTCTGTTCCATACTCCTCATCTTTCTCGCAATCTCTTCTTGCTCAGGAGTTTTGGAGGTCTTTTCTTGCCCCACAGTGAATTCATACCGGGGTGGCTGGGAGTAAGTATAAGTGGGAAATTGTGGAGGTTCCATCAAGAAGGAGGTTGTTTGGAAGGTGAAAGTTGTTGGGTCAAAACTAGGCCTGGGCAATGTAGGTCGTGTTGTGGCCGAGCAAGGGGGAGAGATAAAGATATTTGAAGCTGCACCGGACATTAACACCTGGAGGCGTACCTCAGAAGGTGCTCCCACAAAATGAGCTAAGATAGTTGGGTGTCCTAGTTGTATGTTTGGGTGACTGATAGGGATGGTGGAGGAACCGATTGATCTAAGAAAAAGTTCAGGGAATCCTGGGATTGTGCTTGGTGGCTCTCTTCCATTTGCCCAAGCGTCCCACATTTCCATAACCCGGAGACGCAAGATTCTGTTTTCTTTAGCAGCTGCCGATTCTGAGGCTGGGATGCCTGAGATTGGACTATCATCCATGATGGGAATTGTTGGCAGAGTCATTTCTGAAGACATTTCGATGCTCCCTTTTGATCTCATAAAGTATAGTTGCGAAGCCATATTACTACAAAAACCAACCAACGTTCTATAAAAACCTGGACTGAGTGTAACACCAGCAAACAGTTAGTTTGAAACAAATAACAGATAGGTAATCGCACGTTGGGGGTATGATGCACCTATACAATTAAATGTGTTTCTGCATGTTTTGCAACGATTGCATGAGTCATCCTGGTTTTACTTATTCTTCCCCATTTTCTTCTTTCCGTTTTCACTCTTCCTTTTCATTTCTCTTTTCTTGCTCTCTTTTTCTCATTTTACTTCTGATTTTTCTTCGGCTCTCTTTTCTTTCTCCTCTCTTTTTTTTGGTCTTTCCTTTCACATTATTCTCTTATTTGGGTTATTTTAAAAATCATGACCGAATCCGATGAGGATTGCCTACGTATCACGACGCTGCGTGAATCAAATTATTACGTAGTTCAAGAAAAGTATATGCAAAAGTAAATAAACAAATTTTTTTTGGAATTTTTGATTTTTCATTAATAAACTTCTATTACAAAAGATTTCAAACAACTCATTTTCTTGGAATGAAAAACTACAAACAGACTCAAAATACAGACTCGATATATGAAAAATCAGAAATACATTAAAGCTTTAACTCCTGGGGCCCGCGGGGCATCATTCGGCCTTGCCACGGGCCTATGTGCAAGACCCCCCGCTCCAAATCACTTATTATCTGGAGGACGAATGTCATCACTGCAGGGAAGAAGGTGGTTCGAGTCATATCCTCACATGCTTGGCATTTTGCGACAATGTAGTCGGCAATAGCCCAAATCCTTTCTCGGATCCTACCCTTTTCCTGAAGTAGCCGCCCGATTTCTTGATTCCTGGCTTCTAACACGTGAGTGCCGTGATGGTTTTGATTTTGCAGCTGTTGTATTTCTTGCTCCATCTGAGCCATTAGAGCATAACAATGTTCCCTGTCAGCTTTGAAGTCTTTGGCCTGCCTGGCTGCCTCATTCTCAAGGGTATTTAACTTTCTATTCAGGCTGGTGATTGTCCCTTCATATTTTCTTTTCATTTGCTGCACCAACTGTGTCCTCCCTTCTGCATTCTTTGCCAATTGGGCCCAGAATTTTTCTAGATTGGCTTCAAATTTTTCTAAATCATCTTGACACTCAAGTGCTTTCTTTTTCAAACTGCTTATAAGCCTTTCATCCGCTCAGCTTTTTTCCGGGTTTCTAGCAGCTATTCTTATTCTTTGGATTTGGCCTTTGAGGGCTTCATTTTCCTGGGTTAGCTTTTTCTTTTCCCCTTCATCTGCGGTAGCTTGGATACTTTTGGCGAATTCGAGATCCCTGATTTGCCCTTTCAACTTACCGATTCTAACCCCGTAGCTCTCTTCTTTTACCAACCAGCCCCATTGCTCTTGCGAGTCATCAGTAAATTGTTGCATGTGGGCTCTCTTAGCAGGTCGTTGAGGAATCTGGAATGTTTTACCGAACCAAACAATGTACTTGGGGTCCACTTCACCTCTAGCTAGATCTCGGACCATGGTCTTAGGTTCAAGAAATCTACATTCATTCCACACCTGGCAAATTATTCCCTCTAGAAATAGGGCTTTTGGGCCGAATTCAATGACATGTTTACTCAAATCTGTGTCACGGGGAATGGTTTGAAATCTTTCTAATTGGCGCAAAACCCTGTGGGGAGCACACGACTGGATGCTCCGGATGCCCATCAGGAAGAGAAAACACACTTCAGCTGACATGCATACTGCTTTGGTGACAGGAAGCCATCTGAATGCCCACTCAATTTCATCGGCAGTCAAGGAGCTCAAATGTGCAAGCCAAGCTTCAGTACCCTCGGGGAATTCAATACCCACTACTCGGCTTTCAAATTCTTCAATGCAACTCAAACCCGTCATACCGTAATTCATATACCCAACCTGGTGGTAGAGATGTTCCTGCATCCATAATTGTAGTAACAGATTGCAGCCTTCAAAGAACTTTCCCCCTACTTGATAGATAGTCAAAGCTCGATACATTTTAGATACGATCAGGGGAACCACGGTGTTGTTGGCTTTCTTGATTGCAACATCAATCATTCCTATGAGACCCACCTCTATATTACCATCTTCTCGCGGACAGACTACAATACCCAAGAAGGCTACTATAAAAGCCAAACCCCGCCTTGCTTCCCATTTATCTTTTTCCGGCATGGGTTAGACCAGTGTTCGGCTCTTCAAAACCTTGGGGGTTACCATAGCGTTGATATAAGAATTGGAGAGTGCAATACCCTTCAGATAAATTTCCATCCTGAATATCCCGACTAATACTCAGCAGATCCAGAAATCTGTGGGGAGATACCGGTCTTGGTGACAATGGATATCGACTTCTAAGGTTTCCATTAAGGCCCGCATAACCCGCAACTTCCTCCAGTGTAGGTGTGAGCTCAAAGTCAGAGAAACGGAATACATTGCGAGTTGGGTCCCAAAAAGGCATTAAAGCTTCATTACGTCCAACCTTGGCTTGACGTTCAAAAGTCAAAACGAGGCCTCCCAGAACCTTTACCACAGTTTCTCTACTGCCTTTTCCTAGATCATTCCACCACATGTGAAGCTGTAAGGGGATCTCTTTAAGGGCTGTGAAAGGTTCAATTTCATTTGTGCTCATCCTACACATTTATTAAGGTGATTTAATAACTCATTTTGACCCGAAAGAGTAACACCATTTTTTAAAATTTTATTTTAAAATAAAACCCAGTTTTGCAAATACGACCTTTCAGCACTTCAGGGAAGAAGATTTTAAGGCTGTGCTTGCTAACCGGTTAAAATGAAGAAAATAACCAAAGGTGGCTATTCTTGCAAAAACAGCCTTCCGGTGCCCTTTTGGGGACATTTGGCTTACTTTAAACAAGAATGGCATTACCCTGTTTGTTGGTGACAAAAAATAAAATTTTCGTTGTTTTTTGGACTAATTTTGAAAAAGGGGAGTTGGACCTGATGGGGGTTGCCTACGTATCCCACATCCGGCGAGAATCAAACTGGCGTAGTTCGGTTAGATGTGACACAATAAAAATAGAGAAAATAGATAAAAAAAAGTTTGCAACCAAATTCTTTTCTTTTTCTTTCTTTTTTTTCCTTTTTCGTTTCAAAATTTCGGTAGAGTTTTATGTTATTTTAGATACCAAGTTTTCAAGACGGGTAATAAATCCTCTCATACCTCAATTTTATTTTTCAATTCCTTCCCTATTCTATCAACCGGTTGATATGCAAACCGAAGCAAAGAATTGTACAAGTAGCACGTAAAATATGAATCAGGATGGTCTTTGATTCTGGGTACACTTGTCCTAGACGGACCCAACCCCTGTGTTGAGTCCCCTAAGTCAAATGCACGTGATGCAAACAAACATTCCTACTAGGGATCCGGCATGAGGTTATGTTATACTAGGTTTAAAACCTGGGTTTATTATTCTAGACCTGGCTTACCCGAGAGACAACTCGAGCCAGTGGGAGGGGGCAGCGTACCAGGAATACAGAAGCTTCACTGGCTTTGCAACTTGTCCGAACCTCATTCTAAATAGGATAGGACTCTAGGCAGAAGAGAAGTCACACGAAGTGCACCCTTCTCCATGATTTAGAAGACTCGGAGAGAGGAAGGGTTTCGTAACAGTTTATATACAGTTCACAAAATATCAAAGCGGTAAAAAGCATTTAGCACATTGGATTCAAACATATAGGAAAATCATATACTAGATAAAGCCAATCATAACAGGTATTCTAAGCTCAAATTCTTAAATCCTGAACCGAAGTTTTGGGTTCGATCCCCAGCAGAGTCGCCAGAGCTGTCACACCTCCTTTTTTACACACCACCCCGAAGGGTAGTATAAGGGAGTTTTTTCAATTTAAGTGACATTATTCGAAATGGGATTATTTATTCATTTTTTGTTCAGAGTCGCCACTTGGGATAGGTTTGTTTCTGGTGTCCCAAGTCACCGGTTTATTTTAAATCCCAAATCGAGGAAGATTTTGACTTTCCTTTTTGAAGTCTGCGAACCAGAAATTCTGGATAAGGAATTCTGTTAACCCGGGGAAAGGTGTTAGGCACCCCCAGATTCAGTGGTTCTAGCACTGTCGCTTAAACTATTATAATTGGCCTATTATCTGATTTTAATACATGTCTTAGCCTATGGTACAATTTAACTTTATAACCACTTTTATTCATTTTAAAGAAGTTTTAGCGTCGTCTAAAACATGTCTTTGGACCGCGTCACATGAAATACACCCGCAATCCTAAACACATTTTATTCAACATTGTTAAGATTTGAATTTGGGTCACAAGAAATGCACATCCGAGTTTAGGAAGGTAATGTTATTAAAATAACGTGCATAAAACAACTACGCGTTTTAACTTTATGAGGGCTATGGGAAATTTTCTAAATGGCACGCCTCGAATTCTAAGGATTTTAAAAGAAATAATTAAATGAGGGCCACGCATTTGAGATTTAATTTGGTGCGGCGCACCTCAATTCTGATTTTAAAGGATATTCAAACCTTAATTAATAATTTGACATAAACTATTTTTATTGTCTAATATGGCACACTTCCAATAATTAGAATAACCAAATAAGCTTAAAGAAACTGCGGCTACTTTAAACTATTGCTCAAACTAAATTATTAATTAAGGGACTATCTATACTTCATTCTTAAATGCTTGGGCCTTTAATAGGGGGACATTAGAAAGCAATGCAAAAAGAGCCTTGGGCTCGACCAATTGGTCTTTCACGTGAGGAAGCATGAGCAGCTTTCTGTTCCAAGCCCATCGGAGGCCTAAACCTGGGAGAGTTGAGCAATGGGACTCGATATCGAGTCTTTAATCAAGCGACGTACGAGCTTTGAAATGCAAAATGAACTTAACATGGTTTTCCACACCATATAATCATTAGACCATTTAACACATATTCAGCAGATGTAATAAGAGTTTGGCAAATTCTAAAGCTTAAAAGTGCTTCATTAAATATCTGTTATGGGAAAGAAATTCACAAAGACTTAGAAAAGCATAGAATCCTAAGGTGACTCATGTCAATTTTAAACAACATTAACAAACTATTTGGATCACTTTCAACACAGGTTCATGAACGGAAAATTTTTCAGCAAAATAACTTTTCTTGTTATCCTTCAAACAGTCTATAAAATGTTATCATTCTATCCCTATCCTATACTAGCCATTGCAACCAACATAGATTACCAATCTTCAACAAGCATAACCATTGCTTTAACCAAAAGAAATCACACTTAAAATACATTAATCCAGTCCAGATCTTATAGCCTCTCAAGGATTCCAGACCAAATACAAATATGAGAGATAACTGTTTCAAGTTCCAAATCAACTAGTATACTATGAATCACACTATGAGACATGAAAGGTGAGGGAATGCTGTAGAATCACAAGCAGATTTACTTCTACACTTTAAATCTTGTTTTCCATTTCATTTCTTCCAATCCAATTCTACATTAATAAGGTTCAAGCCATGTACCTGGAAAGCAAAGTAAGAGAAAAGGAAGAGGACTAGCACAGCAGAGCAGTGTCAGCAGCAGAAATAATCAGTGGAAACAGTCTTTAAACCAAACTTTGAACCAGTAAAGGTAAAAAATGAGATGCAGAAACCCAAACTTTGAACCGAATTTTGAAAAAAACCAACCAGACTCCAATTATTTCAGTTCAGGAAAGATCAGAAATCATCTTCAGAGATTGAAAACTTAATAAATCACAAAAGGAACTTAATGAAACAGTAAATTTTTAATTCCTCAGCCGTTTATGATTTTTCATAATTTCAATCTTTTTCCCCCATCTCCATTCAGCTCTCTTTAGTAATGCTTTTATAGCAAGCTACTAGGGTAGCCTTAATGGTTTATATTTTGCCCTTTGAACCTTTTCAATTTTTATTTTTTGCTCAAAGGTCCCTAAATTTTTGACTTGCTTGCCAAGCGAGTCTGATTTTCACCTTCTAAGATGCTTCAGTGTTAAGACTTCAAACAACCCATTAGCCCAAATAGGAGTCTGAAAATACTAACCAAAACACAAACATGTTTTAGCAATTATATCCTAGACTAAACTACCTATTAACCAGGCTAAATTAGTAAACTAGATAAACAAACTAATGTTAATAATTAAAGAGAAATTATAGGCTAATCATGCATGAACAAATAACAAGTACAAAGTTTTCTGGAAAACTAAAGAAAAAATAAAGAAGAAAACCAGGAGAAGAAACAGATGCAGAGAAAATAAAAGCCAAATTAAAATAAAAGAAAGAAAAAAGAGAATACATACTAAGACTCAAACAAATAAAGGAAGGAATCCGAATCTTCAAACTCTTTGGATTTTCTAGCCTACTACGACATTAATCATGTGTTCTTAATAAAAAAAATACGAATAACATCGAAATAGACCCAAATCTTCGAACAAAATTGAACCAGTGATCTTTTTGGGAGTTAGGGTTCAGACCTTCAAATTAAGATTCGAAAAGCTCAAGTCTGATTCGAGGAAAAAGAAGTAGAGATTGGGGAAGAGGGGGTAATGGGGGCTCTATGGTATTAATTTGGGGTTAAACAGAGGTGGCGCCGCCACAGGAGAACATCGTGGCGGCGCTAGGGTTTCGTGTGTTTGATCTGATATTTGAGGAATCCTGGGCGGATTTGAGAGAAGATGGTTGGGGATTTAAAACGAGGGGGTTGGGGGTTGTTCGCGGTGTGATTTTGGGTGAGTTTATAGGGCTAAGGGTTTGAGGCGGCGGTCGTTTAGGGTTCGTGGAGAAGAGGGGTTGTGAGAGAAGAGTGAGGGCGTAGGGGGCTGTTCGGGCATCTATACACTCAAATCTCCCCACTTCTGAGCCGTTAGATCAATAAACCTCGACGGCTCAGATTTGTTTTAAATGAAACGGGGTTGTTTGGACTTTAAGGGGAGCGGCCCGGGTATAAACGTGAGTCTGGGCCAGTTTTTTGGACGGGTTTAAAGTAAAAAGGTTTGGGCTTGGGGAATTTAATCTGAAATGGCCCAAATCTAGACTTCTTTTATTTTCCTTTTCACTTCCCTTGTATTTTTCTCTAATTAAATCTTTTCTTTTTTTTTTCAAAATTAAAATTAAATAAAAATCTACACCAAAATCCTAGAATTTAGTTACCCTAAAAACACTAATTAAACCTAAATAAAATTATCACAAATAATTAAAATAACAAATTAAAAGAAAAACTACGAAAAATCAAAATTAAAATTAAAAAGGTGCAAACTAAACTATTTCTTGTGATTTTTCATTTTTGTAAAGCAAACTAATTTTTTAATTAATCTAAAAATATAGAATTAAATTATAAATGCAATGCAATGCATTTTTGTATTTTTTATGAATTAAACATGCACACAAATATGCAAACAAACACAAAAATCATGCAATAATTCCTTAAAATCAAATAATTTAAAAGAAAATTCCTAATTTTGGAAATTCTGCAAGAGTAATTCATGCAGGGCAAAAATCACATACTCACAATAACGAGCACATTTAATAGGCCCACACAACCAGGGGTGGGTCAAGGGTAGGCTAGTAAAGCATTTGCTTTAGGCTCCCTAAATTTTTGGGCCTAAAATAATTGTGAATTTTTTATCTTATTTTTGCTTAGACAATATTGAAGTTTATACAAACTCTTTATAAAAGTAGAAATAAAGACTGCCTATTTTTAACAATAAAAATATTTTAAAAATTGGAATTAAGATACTCAAATCATCGTACTGGTAAATAATATTTTTTACAATAAGATCCATGGTAACACATTGTAAATACGTGGCTAACATCTTAGTAACTTGAATTTTCTTACCAACATAAATATTAGTATTACGTATTATATTTTGTAACATAACTAAATTATAGGAAAAAAAAGAAAAGAAAAAACCAAAGTAAATATTAGTATTACATTTGTGTGATAACTACAGTGTAAACAAAACAAAAAAAAAAAGGCCTCTTATTAAAATTTGGCTTTAGGCTACGAATTTTATTGAGACGTCATTGCATACAACTCCATATTTCTTGGAGCAACACTTTTAGGAATATTATGTCTTACCATACAAGGCAAGAAAATAGCAAAAAAAAAAGGAGGGAAAGTCAAAATACCAAAAAAAATAAATCTTGCACACACTGATACACTTTTAACCGCACACGGTCACTCAAACCCTCATTGGTACTCGTCCTTACAGAATGATACACATAAACTCTACACTCTATATAGTCAGAGTTTCATCACCCGGAAAAAAAAAAAAAGAAAAATTATTGCTTCTTCTTTGGATCAAGTTTCATGTCTCCATAGTGGTATGTATTCCATTCTGGTAAAGGCAAGGTTGTTCAAGGTTTGCTTTTGAGTTTCAGTTCTAATTTTTTATTTGCTTTAGTTTCAGGCTGTCAATCTTCGATATTCAGCTGTTAGACAATATTTTGCGATAATAAATAAAAATTCTGAGACGAGACTTGTTTTGTGACCAAACTAAGTCAACATTTTGTGACAATAGTCTGATCTATATTTGCTTCTCAAAAGAAACAACATGCCTTTTTACCTTTTTTATTTTCTTTCATTTGTGTCCACCGCTATAAAGTGGATCTGGCATATTTATGCTGTAAAAGAAGCTCCAATGGATCTTTGTTGAGTATTGGCTTTTCATCTTCAAACTATTTTCTCCTATTTTGATTAAATTTTTTTTTACCAAAGTGAGGAAGAAGGGCATGGAGAGGCTGAAGATAAAAAAAACGTGCTCTATTCTTTTCATTCCACTACTAGTGCTCCTAAGTCTGGGATACAAGAAGGCACTTATTGGTATTACTAATTAATGTCCTCATTTTCATATTTGTGTTCTTTCCTCATACCTTATTGGCTCCAACCTAGAGTAAGATATCACAGTTTAAGTTTTATGTCAATCGCTAAAAATCGTTATCGATATAAACCTTGCTTGCTCCTCCTGCAGCAACTATGCTTCTTTTAGTTTCTTCAAATATGCATGAGCATAGCTTTGCTTAAGTATTCTAAGTAGATTTTGAGTAACGTCAAAGGACAGTATGCATCAAGAAGTTTGTGATTAGATATGAAAATATAACTTTGAGAGAGCATGCAATTGCTGCTATAAGAATTAGCATCTGTAGGATCAAATTAGAATTCAAGTCAAACGACTTAAATTAGATCAGTTATCTCTTTCAGCGAAGGAGTCTGTTCATTATGTTGGGACATTGTTTGTTCTGCATATTTCATTTTAAATTTCAAGATGCTATGCTGTCATCCGGTGCATGTCTATTTTTGGAGAAAAAATCTCTGATGTATCAGAAAGTATTTTATTTTTAGAGATGGTTTTAAATCTTAGAGATTGACTATGATTGTTACAGATTCCATTTTTTGGTACTTCTGCCTCTTTTAGCTGCTTTTGTACATTGCAAGTGCTCATCTGTGACTATATTCTGCGGTAATTTCATTCTCTTTTTTAAGGTTTTATTTTTTGGTGATTAGTTATAGTGCCAATATGGAGACTTCTTTCTCTGAATACCCAAGTTTTGATTTATATATTGATATTATATGAAATCAGATAACTTTGGTATATTAGCTATTTGACTGATGGTCTTCTGTGTTCTCTTATGTGTAAAATTTGTATATAATACTGTTTTGGTTAAATATCCTAAATTAAATGTTGGGTATTTATTTTATTTGATAAGTCTCTTGTAAAGTATATATATATATATATATATATATATATATGTATATATATATATATATGTATGTACTTTACAAGTTACCTCATTAACCGTTAATGTATAAGTTCGGTTCTGTTTGTTTTTAAGTAAACTTTTTGCCTTCCTAAAGAGCATGGATAACTAGTATTTTCTTTCTATTTACTGTTTATTTTTCTTTTTACATTTAATAAACTTAAAATATTTTGACTAGATAGAATGAAGATGCTTCCTGATAAAATTGTTTGTGTACCATGGTGCTTATGGCTTAGGTGGAAAGTTAGGTAGGATAAACACTAACTTGGCTACTTTGGAAAATCAGCTTAGCAAGTAAGTTTATGAATTTTAATTTTTGATTTCACATTTATTTGATTTATACATGTACTCTAATTGAACAATATTAATGACAGGCAAAAGGAATTTATGATTAAAAAAAATATTTTGGAATTTGAAGGAGTCTCCTATCGGGTCCCTCTTGGTAAAATATGGGACAAGAATTTCCAAATACTTACAAGGTATGGTATTCGTATGAATTTTTAACTCTTTCTTATTTTTCCACTTAATTTGATTATAGATTTATCATATAATGCATTTATGTTTTTCAGGGGTTGCTTCTTCTATTACCAAAGGAGGGAGAAAAAAAATACAAAGACCAATAGATTTGTTAATACTCTAAAAATATAGTTCCCATTACCTTGGGAATACCACTAAATTAAATTAAATTGTTAGGATTAGAGCAAATAGCCATGCAGCCACGTTCAAAGATAACTTTTCTATATCTCAAAAAGAAAAATTTAGTTCCTACTATTAAATGTGTCTTTCGAATGGAGTTAATTTAAAGTGCTGACCTTTTGTGAACGTAACAACCCGACCGGTCGTTTTGAGCTTTCGCACTTTGCTCACCAGTTCTCGGGCATGATTTCCCCCGTATAGTGTATTATGACTTATGTAAATCGTTGGCTTTGGGTTTTAGGATGACCAGAATGAATTTGGAAGAACAGTTCTCAGTTTGTAGCTTGAAATTTGAAAGGTTTGATCAAGATTTCACTTGTTAATATATAATCTCGGATTGATATTTTTATGATTTGGTTAGCTCCGTTAGGTGATTTCGGACTTAGGAACGTGATCGGAATGTGATTTGGAGGTCCGGTGTAGAATTAGGCTTGAATTAGCGAAAGTTAGTTTTTTGGCGTTTTCTGGTTGATAGGTAAGATTTTGATATAGGGGTCGAAATGGAATTCTGAAAGTTGTAGTAGCTTTTTTATGTCATTTTGGATGTGTGTGCAAAATTTGAGATTATTAGGATGTGGTTTGGTTGGTTTTTGATCAAAAGCGGAAGTTGGAAGATTTTAGAAACTTAGGCTTGAATCCGATGTGTTTTGGTTGATTTGATATTGTTTGAAGCATTTTGAAGATTGGTACAAGTTTGAATAAGGTTTTAAGATATGTTGATACCTTTAGTTGAAGCTCTGGGGGCTTCTGGTGAGTTTCGGGTGGTCAACCGGACCATTTCATGCCTCGGAGATGTTGCAGAATTTCAAGTTCAGCTGTTGCGGAGAATTCCTCTTCGCGATCGCGTAGGAGCTCTCACTATTGTGTAGAAGGTTTTGAGGGGAAAGTCCAGTTGTTCTTCGCGTTCGCGGAAGTTGGTTCGCGACTGCATAAAGGTGAGGAAGTTGTTGACCGCGAACACATAGTGAAGGTCGCGCTCACACAGAGTTAAGTAGACTAGGGGTCTTGGATGGAAGTTGTTCATTGCGAATACGGTGGCCAGTCCGCGATCGCATAGGGTCAAATTCTTGAGCATCGCATTCATATGGTATTTCACGTGTTAGCATAGAGTAAATTTTGGGAGCTGAGGAATTTTGCTTCGCGATTGCGAAGAAGAAAATTTATTAGCTGGGCAGGATGTTTTAAAAAGGCTATTCCGCGACTTGGAACCCTTTTACACCATTTGTGAATGGGAAAAGAGTCTTGAGGCGATCTTGAAGAGAGGAAGTTCATTGTTCTTCATTAAGGTAAGGATTTTGGACCCTAAAACTTGATTATTTATGATTAAAGAACAAAATATCAATGTTTAATTCACGAAAATCAGTAGAAAAGGGCAAAGTTAGGGCTTGAGATCATGAGACATTCCAGGAACGATTTGAGGGGTCAAACAAACTCCGATTTTTGAGTTCTTTATATGTACGAACTCGTGAGATGATGAAGAATATTTTGATATAAAGTTTGTATAGTTCCGGGGTGCAGGCTTCGAGGAGGGGTTTTGACTGATTTCAGGTTTTGTGCTTAAAAGCAATATTTTTCAATTGAAATTCATTCGTTTAGCATAATTTGATGATAAAAATCTGCACTTGGCAGATTTGGAGCACTCGGAAGATGATTCAAGAGGAAAGCGTGTTGCGAAGTAGCTTTTCGGGCTAGTTCGAGGTGAATAATGATTTTAAATGTTGTCCTGAGGGTATGAAATCCCGGAACTTCACAGCGTACGACTATGTTGAGGTGACTTGCACGCTAGATGACAAGCGTGGGGTGGATCACCGATGGGGATTGTGACTTAGTCCAACCCGAATGATTATTTTACTGGGTATGCGACAGTTAATTGTTTAATATCATTATATTTTGGGCTAAATGCCATATGTGGGCTTCATGCCAACTGTTTGAACCCTTAGGGAATTTTTAAATGATATTTTCCTCACTGATTGATTTTCTATTAGTGCCTAGTCATACTATATTTTACTATTTTAAACACTCTACTATATTATTCTGTTTTAAACACATTAAATGATATTTTCCAAGGTATTTGAGCTAAGCTTCATATTTTACTGTGGCCCGAGGGGCTTATGAGATTCTGACTGAGTAAGGCCGAGGGCCTGTGTTGTGAGGATACATTTGGGTCGGGCGGAACGCTGCAGCAGTGATACATTAATTATGATAATGTGGCCGAGGGCCTGATATTATATGCCATGAGGTAGCTTGAGATTTATATGAGGCCGAGAGCCTGTTTATGATGCCACGAGATGACTTGATTATGCGTTTGGGCCGTAAGGGGCCCCTCCTGGAGTCTGTACACCCCCAATGAGCGCGGGTACCCATTGCGATATGAGATATAGCCTAAGGGGCTGGTATTGTTCTATGACATTGGCCGAGGGGCTGATTCTGTTGTTATTGTGCCTGAGGGGCAGTTATTATATGTTTACTTATTAGTTGTTTTCCTGTATATTGTTTAGTTGTTTCAGAGAGGTTTATGAGATTTCACTACTTAATTATACTTACTGATTTTGCTATACCTCTTTAGCTTAATGTTGTGCCTTGCGTGGTTTTATATTACTCAGTCTTCATTTATTTTTATTACTCACTGTGTTAGAAGTACTCACTTTACTCCCTGCTCCTTGTATGCAGATTCAGGTATTTCTGAACCCAGTAGCGGGTATTGGTTGCTCAGAGGCAGAGTCATCGGATTTTAGGGAGGTAGCTGCCCGACGTTCTGTGATGACCTGGCCGGTTGTCTTAAGAATTAACGCCCTAATACCCTATTAACTGCTTTCCCCAAGTCTATTTCTGCTAAATTAAATTGCCGGGATATTCGTTTTTAAGTTTCGGAGCGTTTTGGAACACTTAGACCCTAATTGAGAGCTTAAGTGTTGGAAAGTTGCCCGTAATCAGAACAGTATGAAGACAAACTCGGAATGAAAATTCGATGGTTTTGTTAGCTTTGTTATGTGATTTCGGGGTTGGAAGCGTGTTTGAAATGTGTTTTGGAGGTCCGTACCTAATTTAGGCTTGAAATGCCGAAGTTTGAATTTTTGAAGTTTCCGGTCCGATAGTGAGTTTTGATCCGAGGGTCGGGATGGAATTCTGGAAGTTTCAGTAGCTTTGTCATGTCATGAGGTGTATGAAAAATTTTAGGTCATTCGAACGTATTTTGGTTAGGTTTTTGATCGAAAGTGTATTTTGGTAAAATTTGAAGTTCTTAGGCTCAAATTCTTGATTAATTCGAGTTTTTGGCGTTGTTTTAGGTAGTTTAAGGATTGGTACAAGTTTGAATAATATTATGGGATATCTTCGTAGGTTTGGTTGAGGTCCCAGGGGCCTCGGGTGTGTTTCGGATGCTCAACGGGGCATTTTTGAGTTGTAAAAGGTTGTAGATTTCTGTTCAGGTCTGTTGCATACTTTCCTTCTCTACGATCACAGATGTTCCTACGCGATCACATAGTGTAAATTCGGAGGGTGATATTTTTGTGCTACGCAATTGCATTATCTAGTAAACGATCGTGGAAGCCAGCTTTTCTTTTTTTCACATTCGCAATTGTTCTCCCGCGTTCGCATAGTAGAAATTAGGATCTGGTAACTTCTTGCATTTTCCTCTTCGCGATCGCGTGGCCCTGTTCGCGATCGCGTATGTCTATTTCTTTCTCTTCTGCGATCGCAAGCTTTAGGCCGCATTTGCATAGACCAATTTTGGAACCTTTAAAATTTACCCTTCGCGATCGCATTGAACAAATACCTGGGTAGTTATAAACATTTCAAAATCGAGGGTTAGCCATTTTTATCAAAACACAAGCTTGGGAGCTCATATTTGGGAGAAATTCCGAAGGTTTTTCGAGGGCAACTACTGGGTAACGATTCTCTACTCCCTTATGCTTATAACCTACCAATCTAATCACGAATTCCTCCTTAATTTCGGACTTTTAAATGAAAAATGGGTAAAACTTCTTAGACCAAACTATTGGGTTTTGAGTGAGTATTTGACCCTCAATTTGGGAGATTTTTACATGGTTAGACTTGTGAGAGTACGAGGGTTCTCAAAATGTAAAAAAAAAATCCGGTTCCGAGACGTTGGCGTGAGGGGCATTTTGGTCATTCACTCAATTTCATGCCTTAGCTTTGAATTAAATAGTAGAATCAGTTGCTTGCGATGTTATTTACTATATGTAATTGAAATTGAATAGATTTGGACCATTTGGAGTCGGATACTCGTGGAAAAGGCATGGTTTCTAGTTAATTTTGTGCCGGTTCGAGGTAAGTGGGCTTGTCTAACCTTGTGGGGGAGACCTTTCCCCTTAGGACATGAAATTTGATATTTTAATGCCTCGTACATGAGGTAACGAGCACGTACTTGAGCTGATTGTTGAAAATCCGTTTTTACTTGAAGAACTTAAATTGAGTTTTCTTGCTTACCTGTTTATTTTAATTGCAAGTTTAACTTGTGCTAGTTTAGAGAAGTATGTTTAGTTGACGTTGCTTAAACTGTCTTGGTTGTATTTTGTGAAACATGTTAGGCTAGGATTTACTATTACTTGTTCTGAGTTTAGCATTTGTCCTGATGTTTGAGCTGTTGTTGTATGTTTTAAATTTGGGACTATGGGACGGTATCCCGGAATATCCCCTGCACGTGATATGTTCTGGTTTGAGAGTGCAGGATACCAAGAGATCCCTAGCACATGTATATATATAATTATTGAGGATACCAAGAGATCCCTGGCATAGGTATATATATAAGTATATAGGATACCTGGAGATCCTCGGGATACCAAGAGATCCCTGGAACATGTATATATAAGTATTAAGGATACCAAGAGATCCCTCGTGTAAATGATGAGGATACCCAGAGATCCTCGGGATACCAAGAGATCCCTCGTGTATATGATGAGGATACCAAGAGATCCTCGGGATACCAAGAGATTCCTCGTATATATGATGAGGATACCAAGAGACCCTCGGGATACCAAGAGATTTCCGGCAATTATTTCCAGTTGTGAGTAGTATTCCTTATATTGTTTTGTTTCTGCCTTCTATTACTACTTTCCTTATTTATCCTATTTAGATTCTCGCTGTAGACTTTATCTATATTGTTTTCCTTATCCTATCATTTATTATGTTTGTCTCAGTAGGGCCCTGTCATTCTTCGTTACTACCCGATCGAGGTTAGGCTTGGCACTTACTGAGTACCGTTGTGGTGTACTCATGCCCCTTCTGCGCATGTTTTTCATGTGCAGATCCAGGTAACTCCACCCAGGTGTATCACTCTCGAGGCGGAGATATCTAGCTGAGACTTTGAGGTACTTCTGCCGCATCTGCAAACCAGGATTCTCTATCTTATTCCAGCTTTAGTAGATAGTCCTTCCTTTCTTTTAGTTGTTTAGACATTCTGGAGTTCGAGCAGTCTATTAGTATTCTATTAGCCTGTGTTTCCCGTGAGTTTCCAGGTTTTGGGGTGATATTGTAAACTTTTGCATTATTGCGTCATATATGACGAGCGTCATTTATATACAGTGTTTCTTTTAGTTGTTCAGCTTTAATTAATTATTCCGCAAGTTATGTTGTTTTTCCGCATTGTTTGGCTTACCTAGTTATAGGGACTAGGTGCCATCACAACATGTTCACGGAGGGCAAACTGGGATCGTGACAAGTTGGTATCGAGCTCTAGGTTCATAGGAGTCACAGAATACAGGCTGATTTATTAGAGTCTCGCTGATCGGTACGGAGACATATGTACTTATCTACGAGAGTCTATGTAACTATTAGGAAAATTCAACATCATTTGACTTCCCTGTTGTGCGAGATTTTTGACATCACAATTCTAAACTTTGGCCTTCTATTCTCTCACAGATGGTGAGGACACATACTAGTCGAGATGATTAGGCACTTGCGCCCCCTACTGCAGCCGTCAGAGGCTAGGGCCGGGGTAGAGGTCGAGGAGACGCACATGGTGTAGTGAGAGCACCTGCGCGAGCTGCCGCCGAGGTGCCACCAGCAGATCTAGCCGGAGTTCAGGCACCTAACACGCCTACAGCTAGTACTACTCTAGCCCATCAGGAGACTTTGGCACAGTTCTTGAGCATGTTTGGTAGATTGATTCAGGCGGGATTGATTCGGGTTGTACCAACGATTTCACAGATTGAGGGAGGGTCCCAGACTCCCGCCGCCCCCACTCTAGAGCAGCAAGTTCCCATTGGTCAGATTTCAGGTGTCATGGCAACACAGCCTGTAGCCCCAGTTTAGCGGGTGCTGAGGAACTCTCGCCGAGTAGAGGGCAGGTGGGTCCAGGAGAAAGAGGATGGACGAGGTCAAGAGGGAGATTATAGGGGAGTGAGTAGACCTCGTAGATTGCGGAGACCTACTGGTCCTTATTTCGGAGAAATAGTACGGCATGGTAGAGGTTTTGTGGGCCAACCAGCTCAGCTTGCATCTCAAAATTTTCACAGGGTTTCAGGTGTTCAGGGGTCTCGAAGTACCCATACTACACAGTTTTCACCCACACGTCGGCCGCGAGGTTGCTTTAAGTGCGGTGACATACGCCATGTGGTGAGGTATTTCCCTAGACTTGGGAGGAGTACACCTCCATAGACTTCTCAGGCACATCGTGCCCAGCAGAGTTCTTAGGCTATGGTTACAGCCCCAGTTGCTACCCCACCTACCTGCACCGAGGCTGTTGCCTCCAATTCTGTCATCACAGGTATTGTCATGGTTTGTTATAGAGGTGTATCTGTTCTATTCGATGTAGGATCCACTTGTTATTATGTATTTTCTTATTTTGCTTCACATTTGGGCGTACCCCGAGATTCTTTAAGTTCCCCGGTTTACGTTTCTACTCCTATGGGAGATTTTCTTGTTGTGGACCGCGGTTATCGGTCATGTTTGGCTACTATTCGTGGTTTTGAGACGAGCAGATTTATTGTTACTCAGTAAGGTTGATTTTGATATTATTTTGGGCATGGACTGTTTGTCGCCCCATTATGCTATTGTTGATTGTCACGCCAAGACTGTGATGTTGGCTATGCCAGGGATTCTATGTGTTGAGTGGAGTGATACTTTATATCATACTCCCAGTAGAGTTATCTCTTTCCTTAAAGCTCAGTGTATGGTTGAGAAGGGGTGTGCCGCATATTTAGCTTATGTGAGAGATGTCAGTGCTGATACTCCTTCTGTTGATTCAGTCCTAGTGGTACGGAATTATCCCAATGTGTTTCCATTTGATCTTCCAGGCATGCCGCCCGATAGAGATATTGATTTTGGCATTGATTTGTTGCCGGGAACTCAGCCTATTTTCATTCCTCTGTATCGTATGGCTCCTACTGAATTGAAGGAGTTGAAGGATCAGTTACAGGAATTGCTTGATAAGGGTTTTATTCGACCCAATGTTTCACCGTGGGGTGCTCCTATTTTGTTTGTAAAGAAAAAAGATGGTTCTATGTGTATGTGTATCGATTATCGCCAGTTGAATAAGGTTATAGTGAAGAACCATTATCCTTTGCCTCGTATTGATGATCTATTTGACCAGCTTCAGGGCGTACAAGTATTTTCTAAGATTGAATTGCGCTCAGGTTACCATCATTTGAAGATTCGGGATCCAGGTATCCCGAAGACTGCCTTCAGGACTCAGTATGGTCATTACGAGTTCCTTGTTATGTCATTTAGGCTGACTAATGCCCCAACAGCTTTTATGTATTTCATGCACGGTGTGTTCAGGCCGTATCTCGACTCATTTGTGATTGTTTTTATTAATGATATTCTAGTATATTCCTGGAGTTGGGAAGATCATGAGCAACACCTGAGGACCGTGCTTCAGACCTTGAGAGAGAAGAAGTTATATGCAAAGTTCTCAAAATGTGAGTTTAGGTTGGATTTCGTGGCATTTTAGGGCACGTGGTATTGAGTGAGGGTATTCGGGTAGATCCGAAGAAGGTAGAGGTCGTGCAGAGTTGACCCAGGCCGTCCTCAGCTACAGAGATTTGCAGTTTCCTTGGTTTGGTAGGCTACTATTATCGTTTTGTGGAGGGATTTTCATCAATTTCAGCCCCTATGACTAGATTGACCCAGAAGGGTGCTCCATTTTAGTTGATAGAGGAGTGTGAGGCGAGCTTTTAGAAGCTCAAGACAGCTTTGACTACCGCCCCAATTTTGAAATTGTCTACTGGTTCGGGGTCTTATACAGTTTATTGATGCCTTATGAATTGGACTTGGGGAGGTGTTGATGTAGGATGGTAGGGTGTTTTCCCACGCGTCCAGATAGTTGAAGATACATGAGAAGAATTACCCTATCCACGACCTTGAGTTAGCTGCTATTGTTCATGCCTTGAAGATCTGGCATCATTATTTGTACAGTGTGCTTTATGAGATTTATACTGACCATCGGAGTTTGCCGCACTTGTTCAAGCAAAAAAGATCTAAATTTGCGCCAGATGAGGTGGTTAGAGTTGCTGAAGAATTATGATATTACTATTCTGTATCGCCCGAGCAAGGCCAATGTGGTGGCGGATACCTTGAGTCACCGGGCAGAGAGTTTGGGGAGTTTGGCATATTTACCAGCTTCAGAGAGGCCTATGGCGATGGATTTTCAAGCCTTATCCAGTCAGTTTGTGATATTGAACCTTTCGGAGCCCAGTCGGGTCCTAGCTTGCATTGTTTCTTGGTCTTCCTTATCTGACCATATCAGGGAGCAGCAGTATAATGACCCTCATTTACTTGTCCTCAAGGACACGGTTCAGCATGGCGATGCAGATATATGACCATTGGAGATGACGGGGTATTGAGGATGCAGGTCCGTGTTTGTGTGCCCAATGTTGATGGGCTTCAAGAGTTGATTTTTGTAGAGGCCCATAGTTCCTGATATTCCATCCATCCGGGTGCCGCGAAGATGTATCAGGATTTGAGACAGCACTATTGGTGGAGGCGGATGAAGAAGGATATAGTTGGATATGTAGCTAGATGCCTCAACTGTCAGCAGGTGAAATATGAAAACCAGAGACAGGGTGGGTTGCTTCAGAAGATAGAGATTCTGGAGTGAAATGGGAGAGGATCACCATGGATTTTGTAGTTGGTCTTCCTCGGGCTGCGAAAAAGTTCGATGCTATTTGGGTGATTATGGATCAGCTGACCAAGTCCGCTCATTTTATCCCTATGTGTACTACTTATTCATCGGAGCGGTTGGCGAAGATTTATATCCGGGAGATCGTTCATCTGCATGGTATTCCAATTTCTATTATTTCAGATAGAGGTACTCAGTTTATATCACGGTTCTGGAGGGCCGTTCAGCAGGAGTTGGGTACTCGGGTTGGTTTGAGCCAGGTGAGGCCAGGCTTTGGGCACAGAGTTGGTTCAGGATGCATTGGAGAAGGTCAAGGTGATTCAGGATAGACTCCATACAGACCAGTCCATACAGAAGAGTTACGCGGACCGAAAGGTTCGTGATGTTTCATATATAGTCGGAGAGCGGGTTCTGCTTTGGATTTCGCCTATGAATGGCGTCACGAGGTTGGAAAGAAAGGGAAGTTGATTCCGAGGTTTATTGGCCCTTTTGAGATATTGAGGCGTGTTGGGGAGGTTGCTTATTGAGCTTCCCTTACCTCCCAGTTTGGTCGGGGTTCTTCCGGTATTTCATGTTTCGATGCTCCAGAGGTATCACGGTGACCCATCGCATGTGTTGGATTTCAGTTCAGTCCAGTTGGACAAGGATCTATACCATGTTGAGGAGCCAGTGGCTATACTGGATAGGCATATCAGAAAGTTGAGGTCAAAGAACATTGCTTCAGTAAAGGTTTAGTGGCGGGGTCAGCCGGGCGAGGAGGCGACCTGGGAGACCGAGCAAGATATGTGCAACAGTTACCCTCATCTTTTCACTACTTCAGGTATGTCTTTATGCTCGTTTGAGGACGAACGAATGTTTAAGTGTAGGAGGATGTGACGACCCGACCGGTCATCTTAAGAATTAACGCCCTGATCCCCTATTAACTGCTTTTCCTAAGTCTATTTCTGCTAAATTGAATTACCGGGATGTTCGGTTTTCAGTTTCGGAGAGTTTTGGGACACTTAGTCCCTAATTGAGAGCTTAAGTGTTGGAAAGTTGTCCGGAGTTAGAACGGTGTAAAGACGGCCTCGAAATGGAAATCTGATGGTTCCGTTAGCTTCGTTATGTGATTTCGGGGTTAGGAGCATGTTCAGAATGTGTTTTGGAGGCCCGTAGCTAATTTAGGCTTGAAATGCCGAAGTTTAAATTTTTGAAGTTTCCGGTCCAATAGTGAGTTTTTGATCCGAGGGTCAGAATGGAATTTTGAAAGTTCCAGTAGCTCCGTCATGTCATTTGGGAGGTGTGTGCAAAATTTTAGGTCATTCGGATGTATTTTGGTTAGGTTTTTGAACGAAAGTGTATTTTGGTAAAATTTGAAGTTCTTAGGCTCAAATCCTTGATTAATTCGAGTTTTTGGCATTTTTTTAGGTCGTTTAAGGATAGGTACAAGTTTTAATAATGTTATGGGATATGTATGTAGGTTTGGTTAAGGTCCCGGGGACCTCGGATGTGTTTCGGATGCTCAACGGGGCATTTTTGAGTTGTAAAAGGTTGCAGATTTCTATTCATGTCTGTTTCAGACTTTCCTTCTCTGCGATCGCAGCTGTTCCTAAGCGATCACATAGTGTAAATTAGAAGGGTGATATTTTTGTGCTACGCGATCATGGAAGTCATCTTTTCCCTTCTTCGTGTTCGCAATTGTTCTCCCGTGTTTGTATAGTAGAAATTAGGAAATGGTAATTTCTTGCATTTTCCTCTTCGCGATCGCGTGGCCCTGTTCATGATCGCGTATGTCTATTTCACTCTCTTTTGCGATCACAGGCTTTAGGTCGCGCTCGCATAGACCAATTTTGGAACCTTTAAAATGTACCCTTCGCGGTCGCATTCAAATTCCTGCGATTGCATTGAACAAATACCTGGGCAATTATAAACATTTCAAAACCGAGGGTTAGCCATTTTTATCAAAACACAAGCTTGAGAGCTCGGATTTGGGACAAATTTTGAAGGTTTTTCGAGGGCAACTACTGGGTAACGATTCTATACTCCCTTATGCTTATAACCTACTAATCTAATCACGAATTCCTCCTTAATTTCGGACTTTTAAATGAAAAATGGGTAAAAAATGTTAGACCAAACTATTGGGTTTTGAGTGGGTGTTTGACCTCCGATTTGGGATATTTTTATATGGTTAGACTCGTGAGAGTACGAGGAATTGTGAAAAATTATCCGGTTTCGAGATGTTGGCCTGAGGGGTGTTTTGGTCATTTCACCCAATTTCACACCTTAGCTTTGAATTAAATAGTTGAATCAGTTGCTTTTGATGTTATTTACGATATGTAATTGAAATTGAATAGATTTGGGCCATTTGGAGTCGGATACTCGTGGCAAAGGCGTGGTTTCTAGTTGATTTTATGCCGGTTCGAGGTAAGTGGCTTGTCTAACCTTGTGTGGGGGACTTTTCCCCTTAGGCCATTATATTTGATATTTGAATGCCTCGTACGTGAGGTGATGAGCGCGTAATTGAGGTAATTGTTGAAAATCCATTTTTACTTGAAGAACTTAAATTGAGTTTTCTTGCTTACCTATTTATTTTAATTGCAAGTTTAACCTGTGTTAGTTTAAAGAAGTATGTTTAGTTGACTTACTTGCCTATTTGCTTAAACTATCTTGGTTGTATTCCGTGAAACATGTTAGGCTAGGATTTACTATTACATGTTCTGAGTTTAGCATTTGTCCTGATTTTTGAGCTGTTGTTGTGTGTTTTAAATTTGGGACTACGGGACAGCATCCCGTGAGATCCCGTGCACATGATATGTTCTTGTTTGAGGGTACGGGATACCAAGAGATCCCTGGCACATGTATATATATAAGTATTGAGGATACCAAGAGATCCCTCGTGTATATGATGAGGATACCTAGAGATCCTCGGGATACCAAGAGATCCTTCGTGTATATGATGAGGATACCAAGAGATCCCTCGTGTATATGATGAGGATACCCAGAGATCCCTCATGTATATGATGAGGATACCAAGAGATCCTCGGGATACCAAGAGATCCCTCATGTATATGATGAGGATACCAAGAGACCCTCGGGATACCAAGAGATTCCCGTCTATTATTTCCTGTTGTGAGCAGTATTCCTTATATTGTTTTGTTTCTGCTTTCTATTACTGCTTTCCTTATTTATCCTATTTAGATTCTCGTTGTAGACTTTATCTATACTATTTTCCTTATCCTATCATTTATTATGTTTATCTCAGTAGGGCCCTGACCTTCCTCGTCACTACCCGATCGAGATTAGGCTTGGCACTTACTGAGTGCCACTGTGGTGTACTCATGCCCCTTCTGCGCATGTTTTTCATGTGCAGATCCAGCTACCTCCACCCAGGCGTATCACTCTCAAGGAGGAGAGATCTAGCTGAGACTTCGAGGTACTTCTGCCGCGTCCGCATACCTGGAGTCTCTATCTTATTCCAGCTTTAGTAGATAGTCCTTCCTTTCTTTCAGTTGTTTAGACATTTTGGAGTTAGAGTAATGTATTAGTATTCTATTAGCCTGTGTTTCCCGTGAGTTTTCGGGTTTTAGGGTGATATTGTAGACTTCCGCATTATTAAGTTATATATGCTGAGCGGCATTTATATACAGTGTTTCTTTTAGTTGTTCTGTTTTAATATATTATTCCGCAAGTTATGTTGTTTTTCCGCATTGTTAAGCTTAACTAGTTATAGGGACTAGGTGCCATCAAGACATGTTCACGGAGGTCGAACTGGGGTCGTGACACATTCGTAGTACTGCTTTTCTCCCTCTCAATTTCATTAGACTATATCTAGTATATTTTAGACTCTAGTTGTATTCGGACCTTAGTAGAAGCTCATGACTAGTGACACCCCGATGTCGGGCTGTGTTTGATTTGTTTTTCTGCAAATTATACTATTAACTGCATATTTTTGAGATTTTATCATGTTTACGACTTAATACTTATTATGTTACTGCTTAAGATTGAAATGGGAATGTGTCGGTTGGCCTTCTCTTTACGAGAGATTCCATTACGACCTGGTCCGGGTTTAGAGTCGTAAACAAGTTGGTATCAGAGCCTAGGTTACATAGGTCTCACGAGTCATGAGCAGGTTTAGTAGAGTCTTGCGGATCAGTATGAAGACGTTTGTATTTATCCTCGAGAGGCTGCAGAACCTTTAGGAAAACCCTATATTCTTGAAATTCTTATCGTGCGTCCTTGATTCAACTTGAAATATAACTCTTTGAACTCCTTCCACGTATTTGTATACGCGAACGAGCACTTAGTATCAGACGTGCATCGATGGCTTATGATTCCCTGATCGAGGGGTGAGATGTGATCTTTGTATGTTTGACATTGGGCCAGTCTGGAAGACTTGAGGACGGATTTTTACCTATAGCTTGAGCACCGAGGTGCTGATTATGTGAGCCGTGTTTTTGAACTTATATACTCAGTAATGCCCCTATTAGTAGAAGTGATGGCTGGATGGCTATGCGATGAGTATGTTATGACTGCGAGATGTGATCATATGATTTGGAAGTGATGAGAAGGGTCTACCGGAGGATAAATGAACTATTAGGTATTTGATTTCCATTGTGATTGGATGTATAGCTCCGACTTATGATTGTGTGAAGAATCTTTTCATGTTCCTAATTAGGAGTGAAGTAAATTTCATGTTGCAGTATGAGTTCAGAATCAGGAAGAGTAAGTGACTACGTAATGTTTATGATGGTGGAAGGCATACATAAATGTTAGTTTGAGGCAAAGCAGGTGGGTTATCTCCTGCGGAGTGTTCTGAAGTTGTGTGATCCATATGTTGTCTGTTAGAAGATCTCACTTACAAGTGAAATATATGTGTTGCATCTAAATTTCGGTCACTTAAGAGAGTGGGTTTAACTGTTACGAGGGCGAATGCGAGATTTGCAGAAGATTTAAAGTACCAAATGGTCTGTGTTTCACGAGTTTATGAAGGATTGAGTTTAACCTCACTACAAAAGTATGGCCGTAATAGAGTATATTCTTTATGAGTTATGGTGTATTTTGATCTATGGCTTCGAGCCAAGTGGGGGAGTCTGATATTAAATAGTTGATTGCACGGTTATGTGCTATGATGGTTCCAGTTCGAGGCGTATTTGTGAATCAGTTATGGCTCGAGTAAAGGAAATTTAAATAAAGGTTATGTTATGCTTTATGGGTGTATGAGAATCAAGGAATGACTTGAGTTATCGTTGGTAAGGAATGCTCGGTGCATAGAGTAGGAAGTTGCTTGGTTGTATTAGGATGAGGTTACATTCTGTGGTGTCGGAGTGCTAATGAGGCACGATTTATTTGGTTAATTTGATCAGGCTAATTTAAGCTTGAGTAGAGCGGATGACTCTAGAGAATGGTTCTAGTGCGTTCAAGGTTTTTCATGTAATAATTAGAGATTTTTAGGTGTATAATTTGGCTAGAAATTGAGGTTTGCATTAGAGGGTGTCAAGACTTATGATATTTCTATATCAATTAGGGGATTCTTATATCGGTATTGGGAAGGTAATGGTTCCAGATTTGCAATAAATCTCTTCGGGGTATGTATTTTGAACATGGTGCTTTTGGGAATATTAAAGAGAGTATTCAGCAGCTTATGAGCCTTGGATGGCGTGGTTTTATGTTTGGGCCTCGTGTGGTGAGTCTGGGTAAGGAACTGTGGTGTTATAGCAAGAAGGAGTATCAAGTTGAAGGTAAATTTGAAGGAAACTCGGATAGATGGGATAGCTTGGTAGTACGATGAATCGGTATGGTAAGGATATGATTTGTTCTTTGGATGCTTATTAGGTAATGAGTTTATACAGGTGTTTTGCGATAATGCTCTTGGGTCTTAATGGCCTGCGTAGCCTTGTTGAGTCATAAGGACTCAGTCCTGACGGTTTAGTTTTGTGCAAGTGGAATACAGAGAGTTCTTGATGGTTTCTACCACGGTTAGAGGTATATTTTCGGCGAGCGTGAGAAGCATAGGATGTGTAATGATTTTTCTTCTAGGTAGGATCAATGGAAAGTTCTTGACTAGTTGAGTACGTAGATGTTTGTGGCTCGGAAGGGAGATGAAGTTCTCATGTTATCCTAAGATGGTATGGTATATACGATATGTTGTGGAGGATTTAGATTTGCATGTGTAAGGTTACGGTTCAGTTGTGAACGGAAAGTCATAAAACTCTTAGGCAACGGGCAGCTTTCGATAATTGGAGAAATGATATTCAGATGATTAAGAAAATGGTATTGCTAATTGGGGTGATTTGATGAGGGTATATGTTTCAGAAAAAGGCAATGTGATTAAGTTGATGGTACTTCGGTAGTATTGCGGCACTTTCTTATTAGATCGACTGCTAACATTCAGGTTTGCTTGTGGTATGGAAGAATTATAAGACTATCTCTTGTGGGAATGATTAGGTATTAGAGGTGTGTTTTACACTCGAACGGTGGAATTGGGACCAGATATGGTGATTCGTGTGTTGTACGGAGTTGGAGACTAGGAGTTCTCATATTCAGGCTATGTTGTGGTTGTGGGTCGTATGTATCGACACTGTTTAGTGACTATCTAGGTTTGGAGACCCGAGTGGATCTCTTGCTGCTTGGTATGTTCGATTTTGGATGTAATATTGGGTATATACTGGTTGTCTTCGTGTTGTGTTATTTTGGACTATTGTGCTAAGGCGGCAATGTTGGCTATGCTGGGTATGCCACGGATTGAGTGGCAAGGTTTGAGGGATTATGTTCTTAGTAGGGTGGCTTTATATTTCGAAGAACCAACGGATGGCTGGGAAGGATTGTCTTTCTTATTTGGGCTTTCGTGATGGATGTTAGTGTAGAGACTCCTACCATTGATTCAGTTCCGGTGGTGAGGGACTTTTCGGATGTGTTCTTATGGTCGGGCATGTCACCGGGCAAGGTTGTTAATTTCGGTATTGAATTAATGTTGGGCACCGTATCATATGGCACCGACGGAGTTAAAGGAGTTGAGGGATCAGTTTCAAGGTTTTATTGATAAGGGGTTGCAGGACAATATGGATGTGTGTTCTAACTTGAGTTGTCTTGGTTGACTCCGAGTTGTATTGTTGAGAAATGTGTTAATTCGGTTTTTATTGAGCTGTTAGTGTTCTGAGGTGATCTATGAGTTACCTTTTCGTGTCGCGAAGCGTTGGGATTTGTTGGTTATAGGAACACGTGGTGCGATTTTATTGGGGTCTCTCAGTGGAATTGAGCGAGAAGAGTATTGGGTGTTGCTCAGTGAATGGCATATCGGTTATGTCCTTTCGGGTTTGTGCGGTGTATGTTATTTGCTTCACCGTGGGTATGATGATTTGATTTGGTTCCAGACATCAAATTACGTGTTGTTGTCGATTTCGAGCATAATGACTTGAGGTGTTTCATGTGGACCAGTGTTTGGATAGGGTCTTCGGGTTAGACTCGCGTATTCTGTTTCTACGACGTGTGATGGGTTCTCAGCATTTTGTTGTGGTGATACTGGTGAGTTGGTGGTACAACCCTTTTGTTCGAGTCATCTTCATGATTGGAGTAAATTCAGATTGTTGTTTATTCGTGCACGGATTACACGAGTTATGGCTTTAGATTGTATTGATGTGTCATGTCACCAGAGTAGTGGTGTTGGATTAGATGAGATCGTCGGGATCTGAAATGAGTACAAACTGATTCGATTTCAGCATGTTAGAAGGATAATATCGAGGTTTGGCTCAGAAATTTGCTATGATCTTTGCCAATGGAGAAGTGGCTTCATGAATGGTTGATCTGAGAACTGGTTATAGCTTATTGCATGTTTCACTTATCATTGGCAGTATATGAAAGTGACAGAATGAGACTTTAGTTGATAAGAGGTTTTCTATCGATATTCGGTTATTGTGTGCAGCTGCTGTGATTAGAATTTATCGCTACCAGTATTTGAGTTATATGGTATATCATGTAATTGCACTTAAGGTTACCAATATGGTTTGTTACAGTTGTTCGGACTTATTCACAGTATAAATGTGAGATTCTTATTGTATTGATGATTTCAGAAGTGAAAATGTGGTTCTATGATTTATGGGCTAGATTGGATTGTGAAATTTCACTGACAATGTGTTATCGGACCTATATGAGATAGGGTGACAGGGAATCACCCCCGGGATACGCATGGTAAGGTTATTTAATAATTTGTTGGTTTTTGGAACAACTCTCGGCACATTCGAGGACGAACATATGTTTAAGTGGGGGAGGATGTAATGACCCGACCAGTCGTTTTGAACTTTTGCACTTTGCTTGCCAGTTCTCGGGCATGACTTGCCCCGTGTAATGTATTATAACTTATGTAAATCATTGGCTTTGGTTTTCAGGATAATCAGAATGAACTTGGAAGAACAGTCCTCAGTTTGAAGCTTGAAATTTGAAAGATTTGACCAAGATTTGACTTGTTAATATATGACCTCGGATTGGAATTTTTATGATTTGGTTAGCTCCGTTAGGTGATTTGGAACCCTTTTACACCATTTTTGAACGGGAAAAGAGCCTTGAGGCGATCTTGAAGAAAGAAAAATCATTGTTCTTCATTCAGGTAAGGATTTCAGACCCTAAAACTCGTTTATTTGTGATTAAGAAACAAAATATCAGTGTTTAATTCATGAAAATCAGTAGAAAAAGGTGGAGTTATGGCTTAAGATTATGAGACCTTCCAGGGATGATTTGAGGGGTCAAACGAACTCCGATTTTTGAGTTCTTTATATGTACGGACTCGTGAGATGATAAAGAACATTATAAGTTTGTCCAATTTTGGGACGTGGGTCCGGGGACGGATTTTGACTGATTTCGGATTTTGTGCTTAAAATTAATATTTTCAATTGGAATTCATTCGTTTAGCCTAATTTGATGGTAAAAATCTGAACTTGGTAGATTTGGAGCACTCGAAAGTTGATTCGAGAGGCAAGCGTGTTGCAGAGTAGCTTTTTGGGCTAGTTCAAGGTGAGTAATAATTTTAAATATTGTCCTGAGGGTATGAAACCCCGTAATTTCATAGCGTGCGACTATGTTGAGGTGACTTACACGCTAGATGACGAGTGTGGGGTAGATCACCATTGAGGATTGTGACATAGTCCATCCTGAATGATTATTTTACTGTGTATGTGATAGTTAATTGTTTAAGATCATTATATTTTGGGCTAAATGCCATATGTGGGCTTCGTGCCAGCTGTTTGAACCCTTAGGAAATTTTTAAATGATATTTTCCTCGCTGATTGATTTTGTACTGGTGCTCAGTCATACTATATTTTACTATTTTAAAGACTCATCTATATTATTCTATTTTAAACACATTAAATGATATTTTCAAAGGTATTTGAGCTGGGCTTCATATTTTACTGTGGCCCGAGGGGCTTATGAGATTCTGACTGAGTAAGGCCGAGGGCCTGTATTGTGAGGATACATTTGTGTCTGGCGGCACGCCGCAGCAGTGATACATTGATTATGATAATGTGGCCCAGGGCCTGAGATTGTATGCCACGAGGTGACTTGAGATTTATATGAGGCTGATAGCCTGTTTATGATGCCACGAGATGGCTTGATTATGCACTTAAGCCATAAGGGGCCCCTTCCGGAGTCTATACACCCCCAGTGAGCGCGGGTACCCATTATGATATGATATAGCCCGAGGAGCTGGTATTGTTCTATGACATTACCCGAGGGGCTGATTCTGTTGTTACTATGCCCGAGGGGCAGTTATTATATGTTTACTTATTAGTTGTTTTCCTATATATGTTTAGCTGTTTAAGAGAGGTTTATGATATTTCACTACTTAATTATACTTCCTGATTTTGCTATGCCTCCTTAGCTTAATGTTGTGTCTTTGCGTGGTTTTATATTATTCAGTCTTCATTTATTTTTATTACTCACTGAGTTCGATGTACTCACTTTACTCCCTGCAACTTTTGTGCAGATTCAGGTATTTCTGATTCCGATAGCGGGTATTGGTTGCTCAGAGGCAGAGTCATCGGAGTTTATCAAGGTAACTGCCCGACGTTCGCAGCACTGCTTTTCTCCCTCGATTTCATTAGATTGTATCTAGCACATTTTAAACTCTAGTTGTATTCGGACCTTAGTAGATGCTCATGACTAGTGACATCCCGATGTCGGGCTGTGTTGGATTTATTTTTCCGCAAATTATACTGTTAACTGTTTATTGTTTAGATTTTATCTTGTTTACGAGTTAATACTTATTATGTTATTGCTTTAGATTGGAATGAAAATATGTCGGTTGGCCTTGTCTTCAAGAGAGGCATCATCACGATCGGATCCAGGTTTAGGGTCGTGATAGAAAATTAACACTCTCTCTAAATATTCTTTTTTATGAGTATGAACGCAAATGCGTATTAACAAGCTATTATTTTTCTATTTTGTTTTATTTTGTTCATTGTTTGTTCGTTTTTTCTTTGTAAATTAATGAGCATACCCAAATTCCTTTGTTTTATAAATTGTTGATATGTTCTTCAAAATCTTATGTTTACTGATAAAACTATTTTATTTATAGATTTAGTGCATGTTATTTCATTTTTCACTGAAATAGTCAATGTCATACCCATCCGTCTATCAAAACGAACATGTTTAAATAAAATTTATCTGATTTTTCAAAATTGTATTTATTAAATAATTCGAAATTCACATTCGAAAAATCAGTTAGAATAAAAAAGTGTGAGGCGAAAAAAACAAATTTTCTTTATATAATCATATCTCTAGTATAAAGTTAAATCTGAAAAAGAATATGGTATCTTGAGTACTTTTTCTTCTTTTCCTGGTCCATTGTCTTAAAAATAATTGAGATATTTATTGAAGAATCAAGAACTGACATCAAGGTCCAAACTAAGCTAAAAATAGTATTACTATTTAAAAACTACATTGATGAATAAAATACCACATGAGCGTTTCGATTTGGCAGTACCTTGGATTTATTACTGTGATGACCTTTGGCAGCAGTACCTTGGGTTTATTAATGTGATGACCCAAAAGGTCATCAATTATTTTATAAATAAATTTTGGGTTTTGAGACCTTAAAAACATCTTTCTGTATCACCTCAATTTGCGTGCGCAATCCAAGCGTGTAGCTCTATTATGTGAAAATCTATGAAAAATGATAAATTTTGCCTCTGAAATAAATTTAAGTTGACTTCGGTCAACATTTTGGGTGGTAAACGGACCCGGACCCGGAACCGTAATTTGACCGTCCTGGAGGGTCCGTAGAAAAATATGGGACTTGGGCATATGCCCGGAATCGAATTTTTAGGTCCCAAGTCCGAGAAATGAATTTTTAAAGAAATTTATTTTCTGGAATATTTATGAGTTTTTGGAAATGAAATGTGTTTGAAATTTGATGGTATCGAGCCCGTATCCTGGTTACGGATCCTAGTACATGTCTTATATGTAATTTAAGTTGAGTCAGTGAAATTTGATAAGAAACGGACTTGAAATAACGTGAATCGTACTGTATTTGAGAAAAATTGGAAAATTTGATGTTCTTAAATGATTTCATGATTTTGATGCTAAATTCAATGTTGTAGATGTTATTTTGGCGATTTGATCACACGTATAGGTTCATATGATGTGTTTGAGTTATTATGCATGTTTGGTTTGGAGCCTCAAGGGCTCGGGTGAGTTTCGGATAGGTTTCGAAAGGTTTTAAACTTAGAAAAAGTTGCAAGTTTTCAGTTTCTGGTGTTCTGGAACTTTGTTCTTCACGTTCGCGGAAGGACTCTTGCGAACACGGAGGGTAAGTGAGGCTGAAGGAATTTTCCTTCTACGCGAACGCGAAGATTTGGGAGGTGCTACCCTTCGCGAACGCGGACCTGCTATCGCGAACGCGAAGGTCATTGGGCCTGGGCAGGGGGAAGGGGATTTTACTCTATGCGAACACGGCCACTGGCCCGCGAACGCGAAGGCTCGAGGAGTCAAAGCTCCACAAACACGAGCCACTATACGCGAACGCGAAGGCTAATTGGCCTGACCCTTCGCGAACGCGATGAAGGCCTGCCCAGTGATTTTAAAACATAAGCAAAAACGGGCATAACCCATTTACTTCATATTTTAGAAATTTGGGAGCATTGAAACGATTTTCAAAGAACAATTTTCTTCCCCAAAATATTGGTATATGATTTTAAATCTTTCTCTTTCGATTTCCAATTGCATTTCATTGATTTTCATCTTAAAATCTAGGGTTTTTATGGTAGAAATTAGGAATTTGGGTAGAGTTAGGGCTTTTTGATTAATTGGGATTTATACCTCGATTTGGGGTCAAATTTGGAAACAATTTGCATATTTGGGTGAATGGGTGATCGGGATTTGGTCCGAACCTCGAGTTTTGACCAAGCGAACCTGGGGTTAATTTTTGACTTTTTAGGGAAAATGGTAGAAAACATATAATTAAGCATTGGATATGAATTCTTTAGCATTTATTGATGTTGTGAAATCAATTTGGACTAGAAACGAGTTATTTGGAGGCGAATTCTAAAGGAAAACCGGTGTTTGAGGCTTGAGTTGGTCGTGGAAGTTCGAGGTAAGTGTTTGGTCTAACCGTAGCTTGAAGGATTAGGAGTCGAGTCCTATTTTATATGTGTTATTTGTTGAGTACGACGTATAGGCATGGCGAGTATCTATGCGTTGGTGTCAAGTATATCCGTGAGTCTTAAATTGAAATTGTTGTGTTCCTAATAAGTACTACAAATGCGTAAGCTATTGATTCTCTGTGTTGGACAAGAGGTATAATTAATCTCGTGAAAATTGCTTATGGTTGAATATTGGTTCTAGACGAGGGTTCTGTTGTGAAGTTGAAAGTTGAAATAAGTTTGGTTATAGCTGAATCCCTTGTCGGGATGTATTTACTTCTTACTATCGATTCTGTTGTCGGGATGTTGTTGTTTCCTTATTGTTCCCTTGCCGGTATTCTTTGTGATTGGTGTTGAATTGTATATTGGGATTGGTTTTCACACCGCAACAATACTATATTTGGATAGGGTTGCATGCCGCAACAATATAATATTTGGATCGGGTTGCACACTGCAACAATACTATATTTGGATCGGGTTGCACGTCGCAACACTATTATAATTGGATCAGATTGCACGCCGCAGTTAGTTTATATATATATATGATTTCTATCGGGTTGCACACCGCGACATTAAAGGATAAAAGTGGTTATTGATTTGTTAAGATTTTCTTATTCTTTCGGCTGCAAATTTTAAATCGTCCTGTATGCTTTTCTCCTGAGTTACGGTTGGTAAATGATATTCTCCCACAGCATGTTTCCCCCTCCCATTCTTAACTATACATTTCTGCTTTATTTTCCACTGCATATGATATAACTGCACATGTTTATTTTGTAGTCTGGTCCTAGCCTCATCACTACTTTGCCGAGGTTAGGCTAGGCACTTACCAGCATATGGGGTCGGTTGTGCTGATACTACACTCTACACTGTGTGTAGATTCCGGAGCAGCAACATTTGGATCTTAGCTTGGGTGGCTGCCTTCAGTCCAATTGGAGATTCCGAGGTAGTCTTGCATGCGTCTGCAGGCCCTGGCGTCTCCCTCTATCCCTTTATCCTGTTTCATTTACATATTTCAGAACAGTGTATTATTTATCTTTCAGACCTTGTTTGTAATAAGTCTAGACTGTCTGTGAAGCGAGACACCAGTTCTGGGTATATTTTGCTTAAGATGTTGTGTTGGATATTTATTCAAATTTTTTATCGTTTCTTCCGCTTGTTTAAAATTTCGTTGTTTATAAATTATTATTTTCTAATTGTTAAAGGATTAAAAAAAAGGGAAAAGATAATTGGTCTAAACAGTTGGCTTGCCTAGCTTTCATTAGTAGGCGCAGTCACGACTCCCGATGGTAGGAAATCCGGGTTGTGATAAGTTGGTATGAGAGCTGTAGGTTACATGGGTCTCACAATTCATAGACAAGCTTAGTAGAGTCTGTGGGATCGGTATGGAGATATTTTTATTTATCCCCTAGAGGTTACAGATTTAGAAAAAAACTTTACATTTATTCTTTCCTGTCGTACGGTTTGGTTTCTCAATGCTAATTGAATTTTTACTCTGTTCTTTCGCAGATGGCGAGAACATGCGCTTCCTCATCCATATATCAGCAGCCCGAGCCCCCAGCAGCAGCTCCCACGAGGGGCAGAGGGCGAGGCCTAGGCCGTGCTAGAGGCCGAGGCAAGGGCAGAGCTCAACCTAGAGCAGCAGCACCAGCGGCAGAGCCTCAGGTTGAGTATGATGATGAGGTTTCGGCCCAAGCAGTTTCGGTGGGCCCAGCTCAGATCCAGAGAGGTTCATTGCTACCCCATTACTCCAGTATGCTCTGGTCCGTCCAGTAGGCCTTATGGAGAGTGTCACCCGGGCAGGCTTGCTTCCTGTAGCACTAGTCGTCTTTAAGGCTGGAGGAGGAGCCTAGACTCCTGCTACTCGCACTCCGAAGTAGATGGCTCCCCAGTTTCAGACTCCAGCAGCTCAGCCAGTTGGAGCAGTTTAGCTGGGTGTGGTAGCTCAGACTGGTGATGGAGAAGCTATGCCTGCCGATGCTTTGTGGAGATTGGACAGGTTCACCAAGCTCTTCACCACTACTTCCAGCGATGCATCTTCTGAGGATCCCCAGGATTATCTAGATAGCTGTCATGAGGTTCTCAGGAACCTTGGGATAGTGGAAACCAACGGGGTCGATTTTGCTACTTTTCGTTTATCTAGATCCGCCAAGACTTGGTGGAGAGATTATTGTTCGACTAGACCAGCCGGATCACCAGCTTTGACTTGGGAGCAATTTACTTAGCTATTTCTGGAGAAGTTTCTCTATATCACTTAGAGAGAGATTTATCAGAGATAGTTTGAGCGTCTCCAGCGGGGTTCTATATCCATTACTCAATACAAGACCAGATTCATCGACTTGGCCCGTCATGCTCTTATCATACTTCTTACCGAGAGAGAGAGGGTGAGGAGGTTCATTGAGGGACTTATTCATCCTATTCGACTTCAGATGGCTAAGGAGACGGGGAGTGAGATTTCTTTTCAGGAGGCAGCCAATGTGTCCAGGAGAGTTGAGATGGTTCTATCGTAGGGAGGTGGTCAGGGGTCTGACAAGAGGCCTCATCATTCAGGCAGATTCAGTGGCGCCTCGTCTAGAGGTAGGGATTCGTATGGTAGAGGCCATCCTCCTAGGCATTTTCATTCAGCACTTCAGGTTTCTCACGGCACTTCAGATGGCCATGGTTCTCATACGCAGTATTTTGATCAGTAGCCCTACAGTGCACCACCAGCTCCTATCAGTGCACCGCCGCTCCATAGTTTTTGGGGTGGTCATTCAGGTCGCCAGGGTCAGTCTTAGTTTCCTTAGCTGCAGCACTTAGGTGGATGCTTTGAGTGCGGTGAGTATGGTCATATACGGAGGGCTTGTCCGAGATTAATGGGTAGTCAGTCACAGCAGCAGGGTTCCCATGCTATAGTTTAGGCGCCAGGTGTTCCACCGCCCGTTCCGCCAGCTAGGGTTGGGGGTAGAGGTACTAGAGGTGGAGGTAGAGGAGCTAAAGGTGGAGGTCTGGCAGCTAGAGGTGGAGGCTAGCCAGCAGTAGGCCGTCTCAGAAATGTAGTTCAGGGTGGAGTGGCTCAGCCTTGATGTTATGCTTTTCCAGCCAGGCCTAAGGTTGAGGCTTCTGATGCAGTTATCACAGGTACTGTTCTGGTTTGTAGTAGAGATGCTTCAGTACTATTTGATCCAGGGTCTACATACTCTTATGTGTCATCTTACTTTGCACCATATCTGGTCAAGCCTAGTGATTCTTTAGGTGCTCCTGTATATGTGTCTATACCGGTGGGTGATTCTACTGTGGTAGACTGAGTCTATCATTTGTGTATAGTTGTGATTGGGGGTCTAGATACTCGTGTAGATTTGTTACTTCTGGACATGGTTGATTTTGATGTCATATTAGGTATGGACTGGTTATCACTTTACCATGCTATCTTGGACTATCATGCCAAGACTGTGACCTTAGCTTTGCCGGGCTTGCCTCGTTTAGAGTGGAGAGGGACGCTTGGTCATTCTACCCGTAGTGTTACCTCATATGTGAAAGCTCGGTGAATGGTCAAGAAGAGGTGTTTGGCCTATTTGGCATATGTCCATGATTCTAGTGCCGAGGTTCCTTCTATTGATTCTGTGCCTATTATTCGTGAATTTCCTGAGGTACTTCCTTCAGACCTGCCGGTTATGCCACCCAACAGGGATATTGACTTCTGCATTGATTTGGCCCCGGGCGCTCAGCCCATTTCTAGTCCGCCATATCGTATGGTCCCGCCTGAGTTGAAAGAGTTAAAGGAGCAGTTGCAAGGCTTGCTTGAAAAAGGTTTCATTAGACCTAGTATCTTGCCTTGGGGCTTGGGGCACGCCGGTGTTGTTATTTAAGAAGAAGGATAGATCAATGCGAATGTGTATAGATTACCGGCAGTTGAACAAGGTTACAATCGAGAATAAGTATCTATTGCTGAGGATTGATGATTTATTTGATCAGATTCAGGGTGCCAATGTATTTTCGAAGATTGACTTGAGATTTGGCTACCATCAGTTGAGGATTAGGGAATCCGATGTCTCTAAGACAGCTTTCCACACTTGGTAGGGCCATTATGAGTTCTTGGTGATGTTATTCGGGTTGACAAATGCCCCAACATCTTTTATGGATTTGATGAACCGTGTGTTTAGGCCCTACTTGTATTCGTTCATGATAGTCTTCATTGATGATATTTTGATCTATTCCCGCAGCCGGGATGAGCATGAGCAACATCTTAGAGTGGTTTTATAGACTTTGAGGGACAATCAGTTGTATACCATGTTTTCGAAGTGCGAGTTCTAGTTGAGTTCAGTTGCATTCCTGGGTCATGTTGTATCAGCAGAGGGTATTTAGGTTGATCCGAAGAAGATAGAGGCAGTTAAGAACTGGCCTAGACCCATATCAGCTACAGAGAACCGGAGTTTCTTGGGTCTGGCATGCTACTATCGTCGGTTTGTGGAGGGGTTTTCGTCTATTGCAATCCCGATGACCAGGGTGAACCGGATGGGTACCTAGTTTAGGTGGTCGGACGAGTGGGAGGCGAGCTTTCAGAAGCCCAGGATAGCTTTGACTACGACACATGTGTTGGTTTTGCCCACAGGTTCAGCGCCTTACACAATTTATTATGATGTATCTCGTATTGGGCTCGGTGTGGTGTTAATGCAGGATGGAAAGGTCATTGCCTATGTTTCGCGGCAGTTGAATTCTTCTAAGAGTTTAGCTGAGATTTATATCCGGGAGATTGTTCGTCTTCATGGTGTGCCCGTGTCTATCATTTCGGATCGAGGTACGTAGTTTACCTCACATTTCTGGAGAGCAATTCAGCGAGAGTTAGGTACGCGGATTGAGTTGAGCACAACATTTCATCCTCAGACGGACGGGCAGTCTGAGCGGACCATTCAAATTTAGAGGATATGCTCTGAGCTTGTGTCATTGACTTTGGAGGCTCATGGGATTAGTTTTTTCCTTTAGAAGAGTTTGCCTACAACAACAGCTAGCAGTTGAGTATCCAGATGGCTCCTTATGAGGTGTTGTATGGTAGGCAGTGTCGGTTGGATGGTTTGAGCCGGGAGAGGCAGTTCTTAGGTACGGATCTAGTGCAGGATGCCTTGGACAAGGTCAAGATTATTCAGGATAAGCTTCGTACAGCTCAGTCCAGGAAAAAGAGTTATGCCGACCGTAAGGTTCGTGATTTGGCATTCATGGTCGGTGAGCGGGTATTGCTTCGGGTATCGCCTATGAAGGGCGTGATGAGATTTTGAAAGAAGGCAAGCTTAGCCCTAGGTTCATTGGTTCGTTTGAGATTCTTGATCGAGCGGGAGAGGTGTCTTACAGACTTGCGTTGCCGCAACCGTGCATCCAGTGTTTCATGTGTCCATGCTTCAGAAGTATCACGACGATCCATCCCACGTGTTAGATTTCAGCACTTTCCAGTTGGACAAAGACTTGTCCTATGAGGAGGAGCCAGTAGCTATTCTAGACTGGCAGGTTTGTCAGTTGAGATCGAAGAGTTTTCCTTCTGTTCGTGTTCAGTGGAGAGGTTATCCTGCTGAGGCATCGACCTGGGAGCCCGAGTCAGATATGCAGAGCCGTTATCCCCATCTTTTCTCCAAATCAGGTACTTCCTTCTTATGTCCGTTCGAGGACGAACGATTGTTTTAGATGTGGAGAATGTGATGACCCAAAAGGTCATCACTTGTTTTAGAAATAAATTCTGTGTTTTGAGGTCTTGAAAACCTATTTCTACATCACCTCGATTTCGTGCGCAATTCGGGCGTGTAGCCGAAAAGTCATTATGTGAAAATCTGTGAAAAATAATGAATTTTGCCTTTAAAATAAATTTAAGTTGACTTCGGTCAATATTTTAGATAAACAGACCCGGACCCGTAATTTGACGGTCCCAGAGGGTTCGTAGAAAAATATAGGACTTGGGTGTCTGCCCAGAATTGAATTTCGAGATCCCAAGCCCGAGAAATAAATTTTTAAAGAAAATTATTTTCTGGAATATTTATGAGTTTTTGGAAATGAAATGTGTTCAAAATTTAATGGTATCGGGCCTGTATTCTGGTTACGTAGCTCGGTACAGGTCTTATATGTGATTTAAGTTGAGTGTGTGAAATTTGGTAGGAAACGGACTTGAAATGACGTGTATCGGACCGTATTTGAGAAAAATTGGAAAATTTGATGTTCTTAAGTGATTTCATGATTTTGATGCTAAATTCATAGTTGTAGATGTTATTTTGGCAATCTGATCACATGGATATGTTCACATGATGTGTTTGAGTTATTATACATGTTTGGTTTGGAGCCCCGAGAGCTCGGGTGAGTTTCGGATAGCTTTTGGAAGGTTTTAAACTTAGAACAAGTTGCAGGTTTTTAGTTTCTGGTGTTCTGGAACTTTTTTTTTCGCGTTCGCGGAAGGACTCTCGCGAATGCGGAGGGTAAGTGAGGTTGAATGAATTTTCCTTTTACGCGAACGCGAGAAACAAGTCGCGAACGCGAAGCTTTGGGAGGTGCTACCCTTCGCGAACGCAGACCTTCTATCGCGAACGCAAAGGTCTTTGGGCCTAGGCAGGGGGAAGGGGATTTTGCTCTACGCGAACACGGACATTGGCCCGTGAACGCGAAGGCTCGAGGAGTCAAAGCTCCGCGATCGGGAAGGGTAATTGGCCTGACCATTCGCGAACGCTACAGGCCCATCGCGAACGCGATGAAGGCTTGCCTAGTGATTTTAAAATAGCAGCAAAAACAACCATAACCCATTTACTTCATATTTTTGAAATTTGGGAGCATTGAGTCAATTTTCAAAGAACAATTTCTTCCCCAAAACATTGGTATATGATTCTAAACCTTTCTCTTTCGATTTCCCATTGCATTTCATCTATTTTCATCTTAAAATCTAGGGTTTTTATGATAGAAATTAGGAATTTGGGTAGATTTAGGGATTTTTGATTAATTGGGCTTTAGACCTCGATTTGGGGTCGAGTTTCGAAACTAATTGCATATTTGGGATCATGGTGAATGTGTGATCGGGTTTTGGTCCGAACCTCGAATTTTGACCAAGCGGGCCCGGGGTCCATTTTTGAATTTTTGGGGAAAATGATAGAAAACCTATAATTAAGCATTGGCATGAATTCTTTAGCATTTATTGGTGTTGTGAAATCAATTTGGACTAGATGCGAGTTATTTGGAGGCGAATTCTAAAGAAAAAGCGGTGTTTGAGGCTTGAATTGACCGTGGAAGTTCGAGGTAAGTGTTTGGTCTAACCTTAGCTTGAGGGATTAGGAGTCGAGTCCTATTTGCTATGTGTTATTTGTTAAGTACGACGTATAGGCATGGTGACGAGTATCTATATGTTGGTGTCAAGCATGTCCGTGAGTCTTAAATTGAAATTGTTGTGTTCTTAATCAGTACTACAAATACGTAAGTTGTTGATTCTCTGTGTTGGACAAGAGGTATGATTAATCTCGTGAAAATTGCTTATAGTTGAATATTGGTTCTGGACGAGGGTTCTGTTGTGAAGTTAAACGTTGAAACAAGTTTGGTTATAGTTGAATCTATTGCCGGGATGTATTTACTCCTTACTGTCGATTTCCTTGCCGGGATATTGTTGTTTTCTTATTGTTCCCTTGCCGTGATTCTTTGTGATTGGTGTTGAATTGTATATTGGGATTGGGTTGCACACCGCAACAATACTATATTTGGATCGGGTTGCACGCCACAATACTATAACAATTGGATCGGGTTGCGCGCCGCAACATTAAAGGATAAAAGTTAATCTTTATTTGTTACGGTTTCCTTATTCTTTCGGTTGCGAATTTTAAATCGTCCTTTATGCTTTTCTCTTGAATTACGATTGGTAAATGATATTCTCCCGCAAAATGTTTCCTCCTCCCATTCTTAACTGTATATTTCTGCTTTATTTTCTATTGTATATGATATAACTGCATAGATTTATTTGATAGTGTGGTCCTAGGCTCGTCAATACTTCGCCAAGGTTAGGCTAGGCACTTACCAGCACATGGAGTCGGTTGTGCTGATACTACACTCTACATTGTGCACAAATCCCGGAGCAGCAGCATTTGGACCTTAGCTTGGTGGCTGCCTTCAATCCAGTGTAGAGTGTGCTGATACTACACTCTACATTGTGTACAAATCCCGGAGCAGCAGCATTTGGACCTTAGCTTGGTGGCTGCCTTCAATCCAGTCGGAGATTCCTAGGTAAGTCCTGCAGGCGTCCGCAGACCCTGACGTCTGCCTCTATCCCTTCGTCCTATTTCATTTACATATTTCAAAAACAGAGTATTATTTATTTTCAGACTTTGTTTGTAGTAATTCTAGACTGTCTGTGAAGCGTGACACCAGTTCTGGGTAGATTTTGCTTAAGATGTTGTATTGGATATTTATTCAAATATTTTATCGTTTCTTCCGCTTGTTTAAAATTCCATTGTTTATAAGCTATTGTTTACTAATTGTTAAAGAATTAAAAAATGGAAAAAGATAATTGGTCCAAACAGTTGACTTGTCTCGCTTTCATTAGTAGGTGTCATCACGATTTTGGACGGTGTAAAGTAGGGGTTACTCCATGGAATTTAGAGACAATACTAATAGTTGAGTGGAATTGAATAATTTAATTTAAAATAAAAAGAAATGTCATCTAATTAAGATGAACGGACCGAAAATCATAATGAAGAACAGAGACAAAATTTACCTACTGTTCGTCTTCATTAACCCCCAGTAACTCAGGTAGATGATCAACTCTTACACTTTCTAGGGTTCTGATCTTTCCTTCTTAATTTCGTTCATATATTGTTGAAAAACAGATTTCGATGTTGACCGTTTTGGTAAAATCCATTTTTTTTTATTTTTTATGGTGGAATGTAGAATGTGCTTGTCTGAATCCTTTATTTTAAGATTTCGAGGTTTAATAGGCTCTCATCCTGCCAAAAGTTAATAGCTTTTGCTAACTTGTTGTAGAAAATTATTTTTGCAGTTCGTTCAATTTCCATTATCTACCAGTTTGACAAGAAACTGTAGAGACCATTAGAAGTTCTTTGGTTTTGGTGCTTATTCTTAATTCTATCGTAATTCTGTTTTATGCTTTCAATGTATCCATCCTATAATTATATGTGGCGCTTACGGATTAATTTGCTTAACTCTTGTATGTTTTGTGCTATTTATTTTTTCAGAAATTCACTTTTGTTGCCCTGCTGTGGTTTTTAAGTCATGAAAAATGTTAAAGCCTTCTAAGACTTAAGTCTCCGGTCCTCTGTTTCTTACAAGCTATGTTCAACAAGAACGAGATTGTAGAAGCTTCCCTAAGAATACCTTACTTCTCTGTATAAATTTTGCAGGGGAATGTGTTTTTAAGCAATATGCAATCTTAATTATCATCTCAAAAACTGCAAGCTCCTAAACCTAACTGATTGTGTTTGTAATTGTCTTCTCTATATCCTTCCAAATATAATCAGATGCTCTTGAAGGGACGTATTTGTAATACCTTAATATAAATGCTTTGCTTGAATGAACCATTCATATTTGCATCATATGTTGCAGAACTTATTGTGGCGCTTTCAATTTTATTTCTTCTTGTGTATTTCATGTGTTTACATCAATCTGGTGACACTTACTCAATGCCCCTTTGGTTACTTTCTCTATCAACGTATATCAATATCTTACTTTTGCTGTTGTGTCACTGATCTCTTCTGAGTACTTCCTACTGAAATTAAGATTGTTTGAGAAATCTACAAGTGTATTTCCTCTTTTTACGAATGGGGGATGCAGATTCTCTTCAACCGTCAAAGAAAAGAGCTGCTGCAAAGGGATTATTTCGAGATAATCGTAGTCTCTATGATGACGAGGAGACATTTGAGCAAGCAGCTGGATATTTCAAGAGACCAACTGATGAAGTGATCCCAAGTAGAAGAATTGTTGAAGTTCATTGCCATCAAACGGCATCAGCTACAACCGCTCCTTCATCTAACCATTTTGCAGGGATCCGCTTGCTTCTACCTACTGATACCATACCACTACTGCTATGACAAAAGCTCTAGAGGAGAGTGGGGCAACAGCACTACCTCTACGTATAGGTTAACCACAAGAAACTAATGATCTCAGTGAGGCAGCTAAAGAGGAAGAAACTGGTGCAAGTAAGGAAGCTGAGAAGGAATCCTTTGAAATTTCCAAGCTATCCAAAAGCAATGTTAATGTGTAAAATGCTGGATCAAATTTTGACAAGGACAAGCGGATAATCTTAAGCCAAACAGACCTGAATGTGCTGAGAAGAAAGCAGCAGAAGGTGAAATAGTCAAGGCTGAAGACAAGGGATGCACAGCAGTGGAGAAGAGTGAGAATGACATCGAGAAATATGTGGAAGGTGACAAAACAGAGAATGAAGGAAAAAAGGATGAAGGGTACATAAACCGCTTCTTTTAGCTCATTTGGCTGCTTCTGGAGGGTTTATTACTTTGTTCATTTCTCTTCTATTGTTTCATTGCACCGTCTAACACTCTATTTCTTCCATGTTCTTTCTTTTATACCTAGGTATTACATTTCCTCTCTGCTAGCTTATATTTGGCGTAACTGGTAAAGTTACTGCCATGTGATGTGGAGATTAGGGGTTTGAGCCGTGTAAACAGCCTCTTGCAGAAATGCAGAATAAGGTTGCGTACGATAGGCCCTTGTGGTCCAACCCTTCCCCGGATCCCGCGCACCGGGCTGCCCTTTTTAAGATCCAAGTGGAGGATATTTCAAGGAACCTAATAAACAAAGGAATAAGAAAGCACTTTAGTGTTTTCATCAATGAGGTGGCCATCTTGTTTACTGGTAAAAACGCCACCTAATGATAGAATTAACAACCCAAAAAATCATTACGAATAGCTACTGCAAATAAAAAAAATAGAATATAAACACAAAGTTAGGAATGTATATACAATATAAGAGTATGGGGGGCAGGTAAACAAAATCTATACAACAGATATTGAACAGGAGAGACCTTTGCCTAAATGGAAAGAGAATTTACGTTAAAGTAATTAATCATTCCTCAGTAGTTGAACTTGATTCTTTCCTCTGAATTCTGAGCAGATGTAATTTGACAACAATTTTCTAGTAGTCTACATTTCTTTGTCCTACTTCATGTTTTCTTACTGCAGGAAGGATTCGCCTTATTTTGGGATTTTTTGCTAATGGAAAGGAAGCGCTCTTCAGCTGCTCAAGATAATGGTAATGTCTCATCCCCTCCTTCCCTGTCTTTTTCTCCCTTCCAGCCCCCGTCCTTTATGACATTTTAGAAAAAGCCGTGTGAGAGTTTTGGGAACTACTATGATCAGGTCCAAAGATGATTTGAATGCCTTTTACGTTGCTGCACTGTATATAAATTATAACACATAGTTGCACAAAATGGTACTCTTAGTGTTAATAGACCCTTCTTTGATAAAAAATAATTCTCTCCTGTAGAGAACCCAAAGAAGAATCTCATCTTAATGTTCTTTCTAGAACAAGGAAAAGAGAAACGTTTTGGTAGTTACTTTTGTTTGTATGTTTTTGTTGGAGAAAAGAAATGACAGCAACCTCATCATCAATAAATACAATAACAACAACCCATTGTAATCCCACAAATGGGGTCTGGAGAAGGTAGTGTGTACGCAGACCTTACCCTTCGGGATAGAGAGACTGTTTCCGATAGACCCTCGGCACAAAAAGATGAAATGCGACAATAGAATAGTAACAACAACATAATTAGAAAGATAGTACCAGCGAGCCAAGAGTCAGAAAATATACCTGAAAAAGCAACATCAATTATCAGTGCAATGACAAGGTCCTAGAAAATAATACGAGTACAATATGTATCACTAGCATACTAAAACACGACACTGACCGACTAGACTTATACACAGAACAGAGTAGAAAAACGCTCAGCTACCTACTAACGTTCAACCCTAATGCTCTCCCTCTATACCTTTTTATCAAGGGTCATGTCCTCGGTGAGCTGAACTTGCTTCATGTCCTGCCTGATCACCTCTCCCCAATACTTCTTAGGCTGCCCTCTACCTCTTCTCATACCCGACAGAGCCAACCGCTCGCACCTCCTAACCGGGGCATCTAGGCTTCTCCTCTACACGTGCCCGAATCATCTAAGCCTCACTTCCCACATTTTGTATTCCATGGGATCCATGCCCACCCTTGCCCGAATATCTTCATTCTTAATTGTATCCAACCTCGTGTGCCCGCATATCTATCTCAACATCCTCATCTCTACTACTTTCGTCTTCTGGATATGGGCAATCTTGATTGGCCAACATTTTGACCCATACAATATGGTCGGTCTAACCACCGCTCTATAGAACCTACCTTTAAGTTCCGGGGGCACCTTTCATCTCACACAAAACGGCATATGCTAACCTCCATTTCATCTAATTTTCCCCTAAAGGTGCGTGACATTCTCGTCGATCTCCCCGTTCCCTGAATAATCGACCCAAGGTACTTAAATCTTCCTTTCTTGGGGATGACTTGTGAATCAAGATTCACGTCGATGTCTGTTCTCTCTATGACATTGCTGAACTTGCACTCCAAGTACTTAGTCTTAGTCCTGCTCAACTTGAAACCTTTAGACTCAAAGGTCTGTCTCCAAACCTCCGGCCTCTCGTCAACACCTCCTCGTGTCTCATCAATCATAACTATATCATCAGCAAATAACATACACTATGACACCTCTCCTTGAATATGGTGCGTCAGTGCATCCAACACCAGTGCAAATAAGAAAGGGCTTAGCGCAGATCCTTGGTGTAACCCCACAACCATCGAAAAATGCTCCGAGTCTCCTCCTGCTGTCCTAACTTGAGTCTTGACTCCATCATACATGTCCTTAATCACACTAATGTATGCTACCGGAACACCTTTTACCTCTAACTCTATGTCTGCTCCCTAAGCCTTTTGCTCCAAATTTCAGTCTACTTTATCGCAAAGTTTACTGCTCAAACAACTACTTTTAACATTCAAACGAATCAAAACTATGATTGAACATATGTACACATATGCTTCAAATAGATATTTCACATAGTGCTAATTTTACTAAACCTCATCATACTTACTGTTTGACTCAAAAGTTAAACAATACTTTTCAAGCAAATCAATTAATGTAGTTGAAGGGGTAAATCGTAATCGAAGATAATTGACCCTAGGATGATCTTCACAATTGATCTAAGCAATGGTGATATTCGTTAGTGAATGTGAGAGGATAATAATATTAGAGATTTGAGAGCAGGAATTCTAGAGAGAGGAGAGAGCAGTATAATATTAGAGAAAGATTTTGTATTATCATAAATCATCCAATGTCATTTACACAACTGAGACCCCCCTATATAGCAGGGGGGAGGGCTCTATTTTAACTGCCAAAAGGATAAAGATAAAATACATGCTATATAGGAACCGACGTGGTTGCAAGGTTGTCCTTTGTACTGTCCTGGGGTCATCCCTTCAGCCGGAATTGTGTATATATGATTGGTCGTGCTTGCTTGTAGACGTGATTAGTCAAATTTGACCCCATACAGTTAGTCCCTCCGCTTGTCGGGGATGCAGTGAGGTGCGTTTGAGAGATTTTGACCCTATCAAGGGACTGTGATGTGACATACAGGAGGCAATCATCATGACTGTCAGATCGTCAAAACGTGATGCCTTTCCCAATATGATGTCAGCATATGCAAATGTCATCATTGCGCGTATTCTCGAGGTACGAAATCAATAGCTCCGGCGATTGGTTTCCCGCGCTAATTCGAATTCTGCTTCTTCGATTATGGCGCTTCCCAATCCTTATAAATAGGGGAGGGGTTTAACTTGACCTAAACTTTTGATCATTTACACTCCATTTTTTCTGTGCACACTTCCCTCTCCCGGTGTGTTCCTTCTGATCGAGAGTCTTCCTTCCCTGTATTGTGCGTAACTCTTTCTTCATCGCGATCATGCCCAAACCTCGCCGTCGTAATAAGAGGATCCTGGTAGCCGCTCCATTAAATGTGCCACCAACTTTTGATGGCGGCAGGGCGGAGGACGAAGAAGATATGAGTCCTCTTACCGTGGAAGCACTGCTGCCATAACACACCCTAGCCCGGAGTGACTTTAGTAAAGATTCCACTATTCCGGTTCCGGAATCTTCCAAGTCGTTACATAATCACTTGGATGACCTCCGTGTTAAGTACAGTATACCGATACACGTAGAGATGATCCCGGCCAGGGAGGATCACGTGGACGTTCACTGGCCGGGATATTGCACTTTTTACGAGTATCCATTCTTGATTGGTTACCACCTTTCCCTCTTTCCCTTGGCGGAGGAGTTTTGCCGGTTTTACAATGCCGACTCAACTTACACCGTATACTCTGAAGGTGCTTCGGTTGCTGACTAAGTATGCGAAGTTGGCCGGGTGTGAAGTCACGGTGCATCACCTCCTGCAACTATTCAGCGCCTGCTATTTGAGGGGGACCATGGTACACCTACGAGGCCGTGGTACGAGGGGTTAGTGGTGACGACCGATGATCGAGCGAGTTGTGGGTTTTGGCGTAAATATGTTTTTGTTAGGATCGAGCACTTGGTCTCCAACCCCGTCGGTTTCCCGGAGAGGTGGAATTCAAAACGTAAGTGTCTCAATTCGTTACATTCTTTGTCGTTTGTGACCATCGCGATACTAACTTTTATACTGCAGCTATAGCTCGTCCACCCCGGCCCGTTGCCAACCTCAGGAGATGGATCGCCGGCCTATAACCTCACGCGGAAGAGACCCGCACTTGGCCTGTCTTTATGCAGCGATATGGCCCCAAAGTCTCTTCAGGTAGATTTCCGGCTTTTGTCGTATGGACTTTGCTACTCCGCTTACCTACCCCCCTATTTTTTTTATGGCGACAGGTCGAGGCACTTCGAGGAAGAAGACAGCAGTCCTGATTTCCAAATGAAGCGATGTCGCTTTGGATGCTCACAACATATTGGTCGAGTCTGTCCAAGGGGATCTTTCTCCGGCCCCTTTACCGGGGGCTACCTCTACGACCATGGTTATGGGGGAGCCGACACTGTTGGCACCGGCTTCCCCATCCGCCGGTGAACCCACCAATGGCGAGGAGTCACCAGAGAGAAAATGGAGGCGGCTCAAGAAAGGCAAGGCGGTGGCGACTGAGGATAGAGGGAGTGAGGTGCCTCGACCGACGCCAAGGCCTTCGTTCATTGCTGACGCCATTCTCTCGGGAATGTCCGCTCAACAGAGGTGTGTCGTTCCAGGCGTTGGCTCCGCGCGTGCCGTCGAGGGAGGGTCATCAATCAACGTCGAGGAGCCTGGTGATGAAGCGGAGTCAGGTTCCGACATTGCTCAGGGAGATGTCGACGAATTCGTGGGTGGTCTCACCCATAAGTAGATGACGACAGATGGCTCCGACCGTCGTATTACTATTCCGGCGACTTACAATTTGCTGTCGAATAGTGAGCAGGCTGTTTTGGCCCTCACCCTGTTGTGTGCCGCCCCCGAGAGCAAGGCGCTCAGTGCGGTGGGTGATGCGGAGCTGTCCCGTACGGTGTCAGGCATGGCTTTGCAAGTATTCTTTATTCCATTTCTCCCTTCCTTATATTGCTAGATTGGCTTGAGATGTACTTCCGCTTTTTTTCTTATAGATCCTTGTCTTGGAGGTGGAGAGGGGACGCCGCGAGCAGAAACGGACTACCCTCTTCAAGAAGATATTAAAGAAGTATCGGAGGTACCGCTCCAAGCATCGAGCGGAAGCCAATCGGGGGCAGTCCCAGTCGGAACGTAGAGCGACTGAGCTGGAGGAGGCGGACAGCGAGCTGATGAAGGCCGTAGCCCGCAACAACGAGTTGGAGGAGCTCCTCAGTTCAAAAGATGACGAGCTCGAATTGATCCATGGGGTGGCAGCAGAGAACGTCGATCTCAGTGGAGGGTGGCAGAGCTGACTCGACGCCAAGGTGGCGAAGATCAACAGGCTTTTAAGGCCTTTTACTTCTCTCCCCTCGCCTGATTAGATTGTGCTTCGTAATGCGTATGAGATGTGGATTTATACGGAGGCCAAGCTCGATGTGTATAGCGAGCTCCATGCCGCGGGTTGGGCGACCGAGGATGAGGTTCGGGCACGGCGGGGTGAGGCTTGTGACGCTTGCGGTTATTACTCCGATTCCCCTGATGCGGAGGGGCCTACTTCCGAATATGTTAGCCACTTTGACTCTATTTCCTGGTATAATGATGCTTACCGCTCGGGGGTGACGGGCAGCCATGAGCTTGTAATGTAGGTTTTGGGTTGTACAGTGCGTTTGGACTCGTCCTCGGGGGAGAATGTAAATATATTTTTATTTTAATATAATTTTTACTTTTGTTGTTGTCCATTTTTCATAATGCTTAGTTTTTGTAGAGATTTTTGTCATTCGTCAAACGATCATGCCATGGTTTGAACGAGGTCGAACTGGTGCCGGAGGCCTTAGCCACTAGGATGTTACTTTGACTGTCTTCGAAGTCGTATCCGTCTTGGTTCGAGCGAAGTCGAACCGCTGTTGGTGGCCTTAGCCGTTAGGATGTTACTTTGATTGTCGTCGAAGTAGTATCCGTCGTAGTTTGAGCGAAGTCGAACTACTGTCATTAGCCTTAGCCGTTAGGATATTACTTCGGTTGTCGCCGAAGTAGTATCCATCATGGTTCGAAGGAGGTACAACCAATATCGATGGCCTTAGCTATTAGGATATTACTTCGGCTGTCGTCGAAGTAGTATCCATCGTGGTTCGAACGAGGTCGAACTAATGTTGATGGCCTTAGCCATTAGGATGTTACTTCAGCTGTCGTCGAAGTAGTATCCGTTGTAGTTCGAGCGAAGTCGAACTACTGTCGTTGGCCTTAGCCATTAGGATGTTACTTCGGTTGTCGTCGAAGTAATATTCGTTGTGGTTCGAACGAGGTCGAACCAATGTCGATGGCCTTAGCCATTAGGATGTTACTTCAGCTGTCGTTGAAGTAGTATCCGTCATGGTTCGAACGAGGTCAAACCAATGTCGATGGCCTTAGCCATTAGGATGTTACTTCGGCTGTCGTCGAAATAGTATCCGTCGTGGTTCGAACGAGGTCGAACCAATATCGATGGCCTTAGCCATTAGGATGTTATTTCGACTGTCGTCGAAATAGTATCCGTCGTGGTTCGAACGAGGTCGAACCAATATCGATGGCCTTAGCCATTAGGATGTTATTTCGGCTGTCGTCGAAGTACTATCCGTCGTGGTTCGAGCAAAGTCAAACCACTGTCGTTGGCCTTAACCGTTAGGATGTTACTTTGACTGTCGTCGAAGTAGTATCCGTTGTGGTTCGAATGAGGTCGAACTAATGTCAATTACTTCCTGTTTGTGTAATGGAGATTTCGTTCAGTCGATGGAGAATTTCGTTCTTACAATGGAGAATTCTATTCATACAATGGAGAATTTCGTTCATACAATAGAGAATTCCGTTCATACAATGGAGAATTATGTTCATACAATGGAGAATTCCGTTTATACAATGGAGAATTCCGTTCATGCAATGGAGAATAATGGAGAAATCTATGGTAGTCCCTTCACTATGTTGGCCTGCTGACCGTGTCGGTTGGTCGATATAGTGAACTTGCGCTTCTTGTTCCACTGGGTATCCCCGTTGCCGCCTCGTTAAAAGCCCCTCAGAGAAAACCCAATTGGGACAAAACTCGGAGCGGGGAAAAAGAGTACGACTTGGGAGATGCCTTTTCAGAAGTGGAAGTGTTTGAGATGGGCGACGTTCCAGTTGTTTTGGAGTGTTTTTCCCTCCATTGTTTCTAATTGGAATGCTCCTTTGTTCGCTGCTGCTGTGATTTTGTATGGTCCATCCCAGTTGGTTCCTAATTTTCCCTCATTCGGGTCTTTCGATGCCAATGTTTTGGTTTTGAGGACGTAGTCGCCGACTCTAAGCGGTCTTACCCTGCTTTCTTGTTGTAATATATTTTTGCCTGATGTTTTTGGGCGGCCATTCTTATATGGGCCATGTCTCTTCGTTCTTCGGCTTCGTCTAGGTCTTGTAACCTGCTGTCGTCGTTGTCCACTCCACTGGTGAGGGAGCATCTCAATCTTGGTTCTCCGATCTCGACAGGTATGACGGCATCAGTCCTGTAGACTAGTAAGTATGGTGTTTCTTCCATGCTGGATTTGGGCGTAGTCTGGTACGCCCATAATACTTCGGGTAATAATTCGGGCCACAGCCCCTTGGCTTGTTCGAGCTTCTTTTTCAGTATGTTCAATATTGTTTTATTGGAAGACTCGGCTTGGCCGTTAGTGGCGGGGTGATATGGAGTGGAAAATATCCGCTTGATATGCCATTTCTCAAAGAATTCATTTGTCTTCTTGCCAATGAACTGGGGCCCATTATCATAGCTGATTTCTTTGGGGATGCCGAAACATCATATGATATTTTTCCATATGAAGCCGATTACCTCTTGCTCGCTTATTTGTGCGTACGCACCTGCTTCCACCCATTTAAAAAATATAATCAGTTAAAACTAACAGAAAGCTTACCTTTCCTCGTCCTGCCGGTAGAGGGCCGACTATGTCCATCCCCCTTTTTATGAATATACATGGCGAGGTGACTGAATGGAGGAGTTCCCCTGCCTGGTGTATCATGGGTGCGTACTTTTGGAATTGTTCACATTTTCGGACATAATTCGCTGCCTCTTTCTTCATGGTAGGTCAGTAGTAGCCGGCGCGTATGAGGCATCAGACAGGGGCACGGTTCCCTGTATGGGCGCCACAATGGCCTTCATGCACTTATTCTAATACTAGCCTCGTCTAATGTGGCCCGAGACATTTGGCAAGGGGACAGCCGAACGTTCTCTTGTAGAGATCGTGATTTATTAGGTTGTACCGGGCCGCTTGCACTCGAAGTTTCTAGGCCTCCTTTTTGTCGTATGGGAGTGTCCCGTCCTGCAGGTAGGATACAAATTGGTTGCGCCGTGCCAAGTCAAGTTTAAAGAGAGTACCTCGACGTGGTCGACGACTGAATGGAGGAGAGTGACCATATTTTCTTTGCTGATATTTTTGGTGGCCGCGGCCAGCTTTGCTAGGCTATCTGCTTCTACATTTTGTCCCCTGGGAATTTGCTCGAAGCGGCATTCATCTGTAAGGCCCCGGAAATTTTTTTCCGAGTAATTTAAGATTTCGTCGTGCCAAGGTAGGCTAAATTATTTTAATTCATGTGCAAATAAGGATTTATGATATTATGGATATCAATTGTATATGTTAATAAGTGTATAAGTCTTATGATAAGTGATTTGGGGTCTAAGGAGAGGCCTAAGTCTAAGCCAAGTTGGAAAATTGCATATTAGACGAAAGTTGTAAATGAGTGTGCACAAGACCTCACTTTGAACGATCATATCTCCAGCTATATAAGGATTTGTGTGAGCAACAACCTATCAAATTAAAGTCCTTTGAGTCTAGTTTCTAACACAACAAACCGTTCGTCATTTGGAGGTGTATACAGAAAGTTATGACCATTTTACTGGAAAGGTGTCACTCGCGCGAACTTCACGCGAACTTTGAAAGTTCGCGCGTTTTTGCTGAGTAATCTGCTTCCGACGAGCGAACAATGCACGAACTTTGCGAAAGTTCGCGCGTCTGGAATGTTTTAATACCCCAAGACCGGTTTAGGGTATTCCCAACTCATTTTTGGGGTTATGGCTTGCTCTCTCAAGGGGATTTCGTCCCAAACTTCATCCCTATGATCTAAGGTAAGGTTTTTAGAGTACTTTGAGTGATTTCTACCCCCTAAACACTTATACTAACAAGGATTAATCTTCATAATCCTTAGATTTTCCTTCAAATCCTTGAATTCTTCAAGAACACCACAAGTGGGGATTCTTAAAATTCTTACTACAAGAGGTATGTTTATCATCTCTAACTACTCTATGGTGATTATTCTTGTTAGATATATACATTAGAACTCATGGGATGGTGATTGGGAGCCATAGGTGCCTAACCTAGGTTGTGTTGGTATTGTACAGGTTGTGAGATGGGTCATTGAGGTATGATTCTTGGTATAGTAGTATTATTTATGCATGCATGTGCAAATAGGGTTGTGGGAAGATTGATGAACTTAAATAGGTAAAGATTGGGTTGGGGAATGAA
>MU765750.1:58291-81218 GCA_026770625.1 Nicotiana glauca | reverse complement strand
GGGGGGGGGGGGGGGGGGTGTGTGGGTGTGTGTGGTGGGTTAAGGCAAAAGAAAAGGTAAAGTAAATGTTGCAAGGAGCAAAAAATCTGTCACTTGCACTCTCTTGCATGGGTTATCTTATTGCAAACTCAAAATTCAAACCAACCAAACAGACCCAGGGTTCCAGTTGAAAGCATCTTAAGCTCGAGGAATATGGAAATCTAAGAAAATGCATCAACAAAGTTCTTTCGAAAAGGAAATTTCCAGTTGATATTAAGGATCAACAACTATGTATGGAACTGTTCCTTCTTTTTCCACTACCTTCTCATACTCCGGCATCAAAGCACAAATAAAAGGGTATCAAGATAGGGAATATCGTAGTGCTTAGAAGCACTGTTGTCAAAGGCACGCTTAAAGCGCTTAAGCCCTAATGCGAGACTCAAAACATGTTGAGTGCTTCACCTCGCTTTCCGGGCGCTTTAGTGTCGCATCAAGGCTCTAAGGCATACTTTTCCTTGCCAATGAGTGTAATCCTGAAAAGGCGACACCGAACAATAGATATTTCACTTTATCGTAAAAAAAATTCAATTTTTTTGTCCATATATTTGTTATTCATGCTTATAATTATCGGTCTTGGACTACATATACATATTTTTACTTTTTCTCCAATTGCGCTTAAAGCTCCAATGAGCCTTAGGGCTTTTTTGCGCTTTTCGCCTTTGATAACACTGCTTAGAAATCAAAACTTAACCGTACTTTATCATGTAAATAACGAGAACAACCCCTCCAGATTGCCCAAATTGGAAATATCTTTCCTTTAATATTAAAATTACAGGAAAACCACTAAGCTTTTAGTTTTGCTACACACCTCTCTATGACAGAAATTCAAAAATTAGCTAAAAGCTATTGATTTTACACGAAAATGTGAATTTACACCGACAATAGCCTTTTAGAAATTAAAACTGTTTTTCTTTTGACCGACCTTAAATTAAAAGGGAAAAAGAAAAAAGAAATTAATTGAAGCTTTTTTACATAAGTGGAGATATCTAACATGTCACATTACAGCTTGTATTCTCTATATTAACTCAAAGTTTTGCACCTTGAAAATTAAGTTTACCTGGGTACATAGGTAATCATCGCTTTTTGGATAGGATTAAGTTTTAAGATGGACTAATCTGTTTCGAGGTTAGGTCTTTCTTTCTCTTTTTCCAAGCCTATAATTTCTTCTTCATAAAGCACAAAGGACACACAGATCGTAACAAGTTCATTTGCACACTTGATAATTGAAGGGTCTGATAAGGGTGCCACTTTATCAAAAAAGAAAGGGTGCCACTTAATTTCACACAGACCTTAGGTATCTGTAACTTAAGTGGTCTAGCAAGGGTGTCCCCGTAACTTACCTTAACAATAAAGTAATAACAAAAGCAAATATGAACAGCTGCAGTTTCAAGAGAAAAAACATAGCAATATAAATAGGCATACAGGTGAAATGGACTCTTCCTTAAGGTTTCTCCTTCAACAGTGTCCGTTGGATTCCGAATCTCTCAAAAAAAAAAGACATTTACTATTAGGAAGGTAGAATTTTTTGAAAAATAAAATTAACATGACAACCCTCCCTCCTCCAATAAATAAATAAGTAAGGGAAAAAGAGAGAAGATAGAAGAAAATATAGGTTTTGCCAGGAACAATACCCTTGTAAAGAATCAAGCTTCTGCACTGAATATTAACAGAACAAAGAAGAACATGAAAAAGGAATGAAGTCTTCAATAACGGATATATATGAATAAAAAAGAAAGGAACAAATACCTTCCAAAACCAAGATATTTGAGGATCACTGTCTTTGTAGCCATTGTAATCAGTATGTGCTTTCCAGTCCTCCACAGAAACAGCAGTTTCGCTCCCATGGAGCATCCAGTCAAGATCTTCAAGATCTAAGCTCTGGAAAAAGGATTTCTGTAGCCTTAAGGTAGTTATAATATCCGCAAAACCTTGAGCAAAATGAGCTACCTGCTCAGCAATGGATGTGACAAAGCGATGCTGAATAAGAAGCTCAACATACTGCTCCCTGTTTTTACTAGTCACCATAGTACTTCTCCCATTGGGGCAAAGCTCGACAACCTTCCTGGATCCTAACTCTTCAACTTCACGAACAAATGTCAAAGCAAGAGTATCTTGATCCACCATCTCTGGATCCATCTCCAATATCTGCTTGCAGCTGCTATACAAGTATGGATCTGCATCCCTTATGTCATCTAATGAAATATTCTTGCCCGACAATTGTAAAAAGAATACGCGATCAAAGACAACACCAACTTGTATTTTATGCATTAAGGCCAAAGCAATTACCCTTCCAGAGAAGCTAAAATACTCAAGGTGCAAAGGGTCCACCTTAGACGCTGCGATAAAAATATGTAGTAAGAAGATAAGGTCCCAATAACAAGAGCATTACTATTGTCTTGCAAAATAAAAACATTGCTCCAAACAGAACATAGCTATTAAATGCACTGCAGGTTCATCCAAATAAATGGAAACACTCACTATTAACGAAAATATTCAGCTTGTCTAACCACACATCTTGGACAGAAAAAAAATGATACTATGCCTTGGAAGTACTCCATATGCAGAGCAACCCAAACAAAAGTGAACCACGAATTTCTAGCTTTGTGTGAAAAAAGTTTTCTGGCTAAGGATCAGTATGGTCATCTCATACGAAGTTAGGAAATCGCCAAGGCCAGTGGTGCTCAGTTCGAACACTGTGGATAATGGGCCCACATCTCTACCCTACTCACTTAACTAGCAGGCCTTGTCTGCAGTAGGGTTCAAACTCGTGATGTGCGTCCAATCAACATATCACGCGTTGCGCTCTTACCACTATACCAAAGCCTTTGGGGCGTCTAACACTCCCATTCAAATTGTTACCTTCATATAGTATCTACCTAACTCTTACATATATAAGTAATTTGTGGACTGACGAAGGACTTGGTGGATATTCTTACAAGACGTTCATTTGATGTTACAAATTTAATAGCAATGTCTCCGATGTATCTCTTCTCCAACAAAAAGACAATAGATCTCTATGTGTTTTTTCCTTTCATGGAACGTCAAACTTGATGCAATATAGAGTGCAACTAGATTATCGCACAAGTTTCATCTAACTAGTATTTCCAAATTTTAGTTCTCGAAAGAATTGGTTGATCATATAACTTCACAAGTTGTCACCACCATGGCTCGATATTCTGCTCTATCCTGGAGGCTAGAACTACCAACCATATTTTATTTCTTTTTCTTCAAAGACACCAAATTTCTAACCAAAACACAACATCCCAACTGAATGTCTATAAAAATGTGACCATGTCAATCTTCTGTTGAAGCCTTCTATCCTAGAGTATATTTCACATATTGAAGGATGCCATTGCCTCTGAAGGAACATCATATGGAGATAAAAAGAACTTATTGTAATACCCACCAAAAAGGCAATATCACATTGAGTGTTTGGAGATGGTTCACCTTATCAAACGATCCTTTTTTTTAAATTTGACGAGGTAAGTAAATTTAATTTAAAAAGCACAATTACCTATATTTCCCGGGATCTCTAATAAGCTCTTCCGACCTAGTAGAAGCTTAAAATTTTATTGAAAAGATAAATGATCCTAATGGGTGCTTAACACTTGGACCATAGTCTGATTAATAGTCCTACAATATCTTTTTGTCCCTTATGGTTTAAGGTCAACAAAATGTGATTCCTCTTCTCCCCAAGAATGTCAAAAGTATACTTCCACTGAGAAATAATAATGTGCAACCTGAATTGGGACACTTCAACGTCTAAGAACTACCACAATCTAATATCTATCTAGGTTCTTAGACTAAAAGTGCTGATAGAGATGTTTCAACTTAACATTAACCGCTTGATTAATACTACTGCATGTCATAACTATATCATCAATATGAATTACCAAAGCAAATACACGGATTCCGAGCAGGGTACCAATTGAGCACTAAAATAAAGAGATGAGTTGTGTTACTTTTGCATAATTGTGCTAAACATACAAAACCATACTCGAACAGACTGGTTCAGCCCATATAGTGATTGACAAAACTTGTATACAAAACCAATAGATTCCCACTGAGCAACAAAACCCGATAGCTGCTCCAGGGATACTTCATCCTTAAGATTTCATGAAAAGATGCATACTTGATGTCCAACCAAGGAAGAGGCCAATGAAAAACGGAATGCATAAACAATATGAGATTGATCAAAGTAATCTTAGCCCCGAGAAAACATACCCACTCAAGTTCAAAAATCAAAGTAGAGCAAATGTACCTTAAGCAAATAAATCTGAGCATTTGGACCAACTATTATTGTGAACACCATTAAAACAACCAACAACATTTTCAGTAGGGGTAGAGAAACAACTCTCGAGTACCATTAGAGTACAAGCAAACATCTTCTCATTTACAGCCTATTGCCAACCTGGATGAGAAGCTTCACCTATAGGCTCAAGGATGGGAATAGAGTAGAAGGACTATACAAACATACAAAGGGGTAAGAACAAATATTGATAACTCAAAAAGATACGATGAGATGATGATTACGAGTAACGCGAATACTTAATAGGCCTTGAAACTAGAGGAGACAGGTTTGCAAAAAGAGAAGAATCTGAATCAAGATGTGTCGGAGGCAGTTAGTTTTTACATAGAAAGGACTAAATCATCTATGGCGGTTCACTTACACCAAATGACCAAATGAAACAAGTCAAGAAATTTGCTTTTTTCTATTTTTGGGTTGTCATTTGGAATGCAAATTCAATTCATTCAATCCACTAGAGCTACGGATAACGATGTCAAATACAAACAAAGTATCCACCATGCCACGTCAACAAAGTCTCAAATTTTATTGCTAGTTCAGCATATAAAACTTTGAAGTCAAATACTAACAAAAGGTTTAAAATTGCGAGTTCATACAAAACAAAATGCCAAAGAAATAATAACAAAGGCAAGAAAAGCTTACCTGGATTTGGAAAAAACCTTCTACGGTCATTTGGACAAGCAACAAACAGAGCATTTTGAGGGTTGAAGATTGCTTGACATACCAAGAAAAACCACTCCCTTAAGACGCCAGGCCCCGTAGCTTCTTCATTCTTGAATTCCATAAACAAGCCACCACGAAGTGACTCAGGATCTGCATGTGCAATGTACTCAAAAGATTCTGATAGCAACTGTGAGCGGTCAATGAGCATCTCATGAAGCTCCTCGTACTCGTCCTTCACTTCTGGAAGCATCATCATGGCCAAATGCCTCCTCGCCTCAAAATTAGTTACTTCCTTGTGCTCCAGTATCCACCGATGATCTTCAGATCTTTTAGCAAATTTAACAATCAGAAAACACAACGAAACCCTTCTTTGCCTCATTTTTTTCCAAAATTCGTCCTCCGAGCCCTTAAAAAGCTTTGAAATACCATTTATCTCCTTCAGAATTGCAAGATACTGGGACCACCCAAGTGCGAAGGGCTCACCTTCTCCTTTCTCTTTCCCAACAAAACGTTCTTCCATTTTCTTCAAACACAGCTCCAGTTTCTCCAGCAAATCAAAGTAAATATCATGCAAACATTTAATCTGCTCTCTGTAATACGGCATTCCATATATTTTGCTTCCCTCTTCACTGGTGCCGCATTCCTCCTGCAACGGGAAAGCGATCGGACTGCAAATAGCTACATGATCCCCTATCACATTCCTGACAGGACGCATAAATGCAGTAAAATCACGCACATCACTCAAAGACGGACCCATAAAGGCGTTCAGTGATTCCATACTCGGATCCAAAGCACGTGATAACTTAACCCCTAGCTCGCGGACGAACGGGAAAATATCTCCCAATGCCATCACATCCTTACCATTACTCTCCCACCTCGAAACGCCAATGGACTCTACTATACCCCCTAAACTACTCCGACAAAGGCCATACAACGAATCATCAACACCAGCAGCTCCACTTAACAACTTACAAAATTCTAACACTATAGGCGCACAATGCATATATATAGGTTTAGGCAAAACAGTCTTACTCGAATTAACAAACTGACGAATCGATTCATCAGCAGTATCTTTGTTTACCTTCGCTTGAGACATATAAAGCATCACGAGAGCTGCGGGAACACACGAGGAGAGGAAAATCTGGAGGTGTTCGGCAGCTTGTTCAGCGTCGTTACGTGGCGTCATCGTGAGAAACTCCGTGAGCCTCGTCTTTATACGACTCGAAGGCCTAGGGTTTTGGCCTTTGCAGAGGTCGAAAATTTGAGAAACTAAGTCGTTGATCAGCTGCCACGCCTGCGGATGTCCCGTGCTCCGCATTCTGCCGACCAGTTGTAATCCGGCGTCGTTTTGGACTTCGCATTCAGCTAACGTTTGCTCCCACTGTAACTGTTTCCCCCTGTAGATTAATCGCTGCTCGATTATCGGTATTCCCGTTATGAATTGAATTTTCTCGTGAACTGATTTCACTGAGTCAGTTGACTCGGTTTGAAGCACCAAAGTGTTGCCGCCGGATAATAACCGGACGAAGAACTGAAGACGGCCAGAGGATGACGCCAGCGACGATGACGATGGCATCATCGATGATGACGATGAAGATGACGGCGTCGAGGACGAAGACGGAGAGTGATGACGTGGACGGGAATCATCGGCAAAGGAAGTAAGGGCAGATTGGTCTTTTCTCATTCTGACGGCGGAGGGTGGTGGTACTAAGTCGTCAGAGGCATAATCGTCGAGCTTCCGTTTGGGGTTGTTAACGGCGCCGGCGTTAGACGTCATTTGAAGTCGGGGGGTTTTACGGTACACATGAGTCCATGGAATTAAAACCCCATCACCAAAACCCTTTGTTTTGTTTTTCTTCAATCAAAATTCAAGCAAGAAATTGGAGGAAAAAAAACATGAAGAGAGAGAAATAGTTATATAAGACTCTGTGTGTGAAAAGGTCGTGAAAGTGGAGAGTGAGGAAATTGGGAAAGAAATGAAGGTTTTGTTTACGCTAAGTAGTGTGAAATGACGAAAATAGGTTTCCCGCGAGCTACATGCTTTTTCAGTTGCACTACTTATTATTCTAAAGAGGAGAACATATCCATGCACATAAATATCTTCTTTATTTTATTAGAACAACAAAAAAGAGGGACAGGAAGGGTGAGTTATTAATTTAGTAGTAAAAAGATTATCGGATGCAAAAAGTATTTCGCACAGGAGTAAAGAAAGACCGTACTTCTAAAATGTGACACAGACAGTTTACCTTAATATAAGCATTAGAGATAATTTTACGTTATTTAACTTGGGGACCTTTTGTAAACTAAAGACAAAATAGAAGAATTGGTAGTACAATAATAATTTATAGGCAGCCAATGCTTACACATAATCGAAGAATATAAAATAAGTATCTTTCATATGCATACTTATCACTTAATTATGGACAAGTGATATTTCTTTTTTTAATTTAAATTTAATGACTAATAATAACAACGACCTAATGAAATTTATAAGTGGGGTTTGGGAAGGGTAGTGTGTACGAAAACCTTACCCCTATCCCAATAAAGTAGAGAAATTATTTTCGATAGACTCTCGACTCAAAAAGACATAAAAGACGAGAACTACTTTAAATTTAATTGATACGATTAACTTATTTAATTTAGTGTAAACTCCAAACAATAACTATTTACCTTTGGATTACTTGTGATTTACATTTCTGGTTTTTAGTATGAATCCAGATCTATTCTTATTTTTTAATATAAATTTATATTTATAGAGAATCTGCACAAATTATTATAATGCATAGTTATTATTTTTAAAATATCACAGTCAAACTAAAATGTTTGACTTATCAAATATTAATAGTCAAAATATATTTTTTTTTTTGAAAAATAGTGCTTTTTATTTCTCAATTATTGGAAATTTAGTATTAGTTTTGTGATATTTGGTTAAGCATATTCAACCTTCAATTAATTGAATGTGCATTTTTTTTTTTTGTATTTTCGCACGTGAATCCTCACAAATATAATGAATTATATAAACCAATTAATTACCAATGTATTATGTTAAATTTGTACATGCTTTATATCTGAAAGTAATATGACTCTAAAAGTACTTTGAATATAACATTGTTCCTATCAAAAAGGGACCAAACACATACGTAAATAATAAAAAGATAAATTTGCTTAACCAGACATCACAAACACCAATAACTAAAGGACTAAAAGTGCAATTGTCTCTTCTTTTTGGACTGATTGAGTTATTTTGAAATTATATAAAGAAGAAACAATATTTCTCAAAATTTAAATATATGAGTTTAAAGATCATAATAATATGTATTTTTAGGTTTAATTGATTTATTGTATAAGTTGTGCCAAAATTCGAGATTTGGTTTTTAATTAGTGATTATTCATATTCACAAGTTACTGTATCAATTTTTTTAACAAAATCTGATACTACTAATTCTGGATTTGCAATATCTTGACCATCACGTAATTTCATTGAATTAAATATTCCATTTTTACATAAGAGAATGTGTACAACTACAAGCCGCTAAAAAGGTAAATCCTGTGCTGCGTATTAGCGAGTCAGGTTTTATACTTAAATTATTAAAGCCAACCTCTAAAGGCTGTTGACTTGTTCACACTTCACATAGCGTGTGAGTTTGAGACTTTCTACCGACGTACAACAACACACGCTAAAGTATTACTTTTTGGAGGAGGAAAAAGCTTACACTTGATAAATGAACCAAAAGAAAAAAAGAAAAAAGAGGAATAAAGCAGGACACATCCTTAATTCCCTTTTACTAACACGAGCCTTTTCTCCCCTCCCGGTATCCGATAAAATTCAGATTCGCGCCCGATAAGGGCAGAGGGAGCGGAGGCGGACCAACGTTAATAGTTGAGGAATCACGGAATCCCGTTAAACTTGACAAAAACCTATATATATATATCTTACATATATTTTTGCATATGTGTGGACCCCTTAAATATTATTTGTGTGCCTCAAGACCCAAACAGGCAAATTGGAGAAGTGCTTTTTTAGGGTACTTAAGTTTCAACCTTTGCTGGACGTCGTGGGTTCAAAACCCATTTTCTCTTCACCGCTGTTTCACTTTTTACTTTTATCATTTTCTGAATTCAAGTATAGTTTAGTTTTAATATATAATAGTCAACTTACTGAATTTTATTCTTTTTCAAATCCCTTCCTTAAACTTAAAAGCCTCAAATCGCAATTTATCGCGCTTCAGAAGTAGAAAAATACAAATTCTTCTTCCACAATCACTTTGACAAAGTAGTGGATATCCGTCAACTTTGATTCGACAATGATATCTAATTATGAGTTTGAGGCTTTTCTTCAGTTCTTTAACTATAAGCACACCCTTAAACTTGATTTGTTTAGTAAGTTTTTAATAATTTTTGAAGTTTGAACTCTCTTTTGATCACAGACCCCTTTTTTAATTGAGAAAAAGCTCAAAATTTTAAAGTTTGAAACAATCCTAAATCAAATATCTTCCCTTTCCGTAGCACCTATTTTGCAAAGAAATCTCTCTATTTGTTCAATGCTTTCTATTTCTTTAGAACTTCTTTTTATTTGTACTTGGATGATAAGTCATCATAATCATTGAGTTTTTAAAAAGTTGCCCACCAAATTTTATTACTAATAATTAGCATACAATGGTGCCCCCGTCATGCTCAAATCCTAGGTCCGCCTCTGAGAGGGAGAGTATTGTTAACAGGTTCACGAACCCAGTAACTTTTACTTACATCATAATATATATTAGAATATTCATTAAATATGAATAATCGTTTTATCGTGAACGCGGTAACAAAACAAGCTATGGGTTCAACAACAGGTTTAGAACCATAAACTTCAAATCCTCACTCTGCCTCTGGCGCCTAGGAACGTTTGAAGGTAAATCGCTTCCTAATAAAGACGACTATACACTCAGAACTCGAACTCGAGATCTCTGGTTAAGGATGAAGAATTACTTACCACTCCATCAAAAGCCTTGTTGGTCACACAAGCTTCAACTTACATTGATAAAGTATATATATTATTTTTAATGTTCTTGTTCGAATTAATTTGTATGCACCTCAACTTATTTATTGAGTATTAGATATTTCTATCAACATATGTACCAAGTAATTTTGTCAATCAAGACTTAGGCAATCGAAAATAAAATTACCTTTTTACGCTTGTAGAATTTGAACTCTAATTTCTCATTGACGTTTTCATTTGATTAACCGTTAAATCACATCTAATTGGATGCAGAATATATATATATATATATGAGTCACGGTTCTGAAAAAATTCAACAGGAGCTTTTTATTTTAAACGGTAAAATTGAATGCTAGACGGTTAATGAAATTCTTTATGAGTTTGTTTGGAAAGCCACTAGAGAATTGGAGTCGGTGTAATTATTAGGGTAGTAAATACACATTCTAATAATTACACAGTATTGTATTTTTGACGGCATGTTTGTTTGTCATAGTGTAATTATAAATTTATTGTTTAGTTACACAAGTGTAATTACACAGTTAGATTAAATTTTAAATATAGAGTTAATTATCAAAATTAAAAGTTAATATTTAACAAATATATGCCTTTATAGATAATATTAAATTTGACATTTAAGATAGATATTGTTTCTTGAAAATATATTAATTACTAATCATATAATTTTAATGACTATTGTAAAATAATTGATATATATTTTTCAAATTAATAATATTTTATTTTAATCAATTATAGGAAATGAAATTACATGTTTTATAAAAATATTATGGATTGCATGCTTGATAAGATGATTAATATTTATAAATATAATGCCATAACATTATTTAAATATTTTACGAAAAAATAATCTGTCAATTCTAACTTAAAAGAGAATGCATGCAATCTGAATTATTAAGTGAATACTACAAAAGCAAATAGAATGGAAGTTATGATGACCCAAAAAGGCCATCTTATGTTGTAGAACTCGATTATGTGCTCTTAAGCCTTAAAAATATTATTTTTACCCTCTTCGATTTGCGTGTGTAGTCCAGGCATGCTTCCGAAAAGCTTTTATGTTGAAAGTTGATGAAAATAAGAATTTATGCCTTGAAAGTTGATTTTGTTGATTTCGGTCAAAATTTTGAGTAAACGGATCTGAATCCTTATTTTGACAGACCCAGTGAATCCGTAATGAAATATAGGACCTGGGCATATGCCCAGAATCGAATTTCGAGGTCCCTAACTCGAGATATGAACTTTTATTGAAAATTGAAAGTCTGAAAATCTAACGATTTTAAAGAATTGATTGATGTTTGGCCTTATTGATACCGGGTCCATATTTTGGTTTCGGAGCCCAATACGGATCCAATATAATATTTGTTAAATTTGGTGAAAAACGAAATTGGTTTGACGTGATTCGGACGTGCGGTTGTGAAGTTAGAAGTTTTAAAGCTTTCTTGAAAATTTCATTCGATTTGGTGTTTAATTCGTAATTCTAGGAGTTATTTTGGCTATTTGATCGCGCGAGCAAGTTCGTATGATCTTTTAAGACTTGTGTGCATGTTTTGTTTGGAACCCCGAGGGCTCGGGTTTATTTCGGATATGCTATGAGATGTTTTAAACATAGAAAATCTGGTATTTTTTCTGCAGCAGCTGTTCTAGTGCGTTCTTCTTCACGTTCGCAAAGGTACTCTCGCGAACACGAAGCGCAAACTGATTAGGGTGAGTTTTTCCTCTTCGCGAACGCGAAGGCTTGGTCAGGAACGTGGAGTGATGGGGGCTTTACCCTTCGCGAACACAACCAGCTCTTTGCGAACGCGAAGCATTTGGGACATGGAAGAGGGGTCAGAATTTCATTCTACGCGAACGCGAGCATGGGCTCGTGAACGCGAAGGCCAGGGGGCTAGCCTTCGCGATGTAGGACTCGCGATCGCGTAAGCTTGGCAAGCTGTGCTCTTCGCGAACATGATGAACATTGTCGCCCAGTTCTTAAACACTCCCAAAATGGGACTTAAGCCATTCTTTCAAATTTTCAAAGCTAGAAGACCTAGAGGCAATTTTCAAAAGATAATTTCTTCCCCAAAGTGTTGGTAAGTGATTCTAAACTACTTTCTTTCAACTATCCATTGCATTTCATGATCTTTCAACCAAAAATCTAGTGTGTTTATGGTAGAATTGGGGGTTTTTGGGTAGAAACTAGGGATTTGGGAAATTGGAATTTAGATATCGAATTGAGGTCGGATTCCAAAATCAATTATATATAGGGGCTCGGAGGTGAATGGGTAAACAAATTTTGGTTCGAACCTCGGATTTTGATCAAGCGTGCTCGGGGTAAATTTTTGACTTTTTATTGGAAAGTTTATTTATGAATTGTAGTTAATTCCTTTAGCAATAATTGATGTTATTTAGTTAACTGTGACTAGATACGAGTGCTTTCCAGGTGGATACTAGAGGAAAAGCGATAATTGAGCATTGAGTGGCCCGTGGAGCGAGGTTAGTATCGTGTCTAACTTTGACTCGAGTGATTAGGAACCCTTAACTTATTTGCTATATGAAATCCATGTGAGCGACATATATGTGAGGTGACGAGTACCTTTGTGCCTCCAGTTTACCTATTTTGCATGTTTCTTTTCCATTCCTCTAATATTATCTCGCTTCTTGTCATAACTGCTACATGCTTTACTTGTATTTTCATGCTTAATTACTACTTGTTAGACATTGTTTCTCTTTGCTGAAAGTATTAGTTGTTTCATAGTTTCGTTGCCTCCTATATTTTCTTGAGTAGGTTATTGGTACTTTAAAGGCATATTCTGGATTGGTCTCGCTGAGTAGTATTACCTATGTAAAGTCTCATAGTGTATAAGCTCCCTAATTATTTTTGTTTGAAGTTGAGCCTTGTGAAGAGTTATGTGATTTGAATTGTGTAATTTATGTACTTGCTAAGTAACTGATATTGATATGGTGGGATCGAGTTGTGCGCCACAACAGGTGGAATAAGGGTGATATATTGAGGAGCAATAAAGGTGAAATGATATGTACGGTGGGATCGGGTTTCACAATGCAACAGGTGTAATAAGGGTGGATTGTCGTGAAATAACGGTGACTGTGATTGTTATTATTGTGATATGGTGGGATCGGATTGGACACTGCAACAACCTTTATTCTTATATTTTTCCTTGACTGTGTTAGCTGAACGGTAGTCTTCAATTGCACTTAAGGATTAGCAATAGCTGAATGTTGATGATATACTTCGACAATTGTATATACTTCTTGCAAGTCACTTGTCTATTTTATCTTATCTTCTTTCTGCTTTTATTATACTTTGTATGCAGGTGATAGAAACTAACCGTCCACCAACTATATAGAGAACTGGGTTCTCTATCAGTTCCCACTATAAGCAACAGACTGTAAAACCAAACAGTATAGGAAATCAAGTTCTCTATTTATTCCCATAGTAAATCGACAGTAAATAAAGAACACAGAGGAATTTTACGTGGAAAACTACCAGCTCAACGTGATTAAAAATTACGACCTACCCTTGTAGGATTTCAACTTCACTATTGAGCAATATTTAGATTACAACCATTTGTAACCTAGGAATTAACCTTTTAATCCCTCACTAACTTGTAACTTCATTATTACAAGCCACTTTGTAATAAATCTATTACAAAGGCTTAACCAATCACTAACTTGTAACAACACAATTACAAGCTACTTTGTAATAACTCTATTACCAAGACTTCACAACTCGACTAACTCTAGCCAAGACACACACAAAAGGATTTATGATTTACAAAGGGTTTCCTATACAATGCTTCTAACTAAGCTAAGTAGGAGTTATAAATGAAGAATAAATAACAAATACTCAACAAACCTAAGGACTTAAGATAGCTTCAATCTTTGGATCTGGTCCTTGAGGTTGCAACAACTTTGTTCTTGAGAGAGGTTGTGGCTAGCACTTGAGAGAATATTTTCTTTTGATTTTGCAAGTGTTGGAGAGATGAAATCTTTTGCCTCATATTGATAATATATGTGTGTGATCTCATCAAGGATGATGTAATAAAGTGACCTTTAGTTTGGCCTTAGCAAGCTACAACTGTGTTATTGTACTGCTGCTAGACGATACAGTACAACAGTCTACCAGACGGTACAATGCAGCAACCTTTTATAACTATAGAGTTGACTGTACAACGACGAGGGAAACTGATCCCTATCTGGTCCCTCTGCTATTTTCTTATGTGATTTCATTGAGAATTGAAACAGACATCTGACTAGTTATTCTAAATGCAAGGAAACTTAATTGTATCAGATTCCTTATCTTGTTCTCTCATGAAGTAAGTTGTTTTAACTTACTTGATTGTATTTATACCTGTGTGACATCACTTATAATGATGTAAGCAAGGTAGGTAAAAAGCCTTCCATAGAATGTTGACTGATGCACTGTTCCTATATAGTAGCGTGTGCAGGCAGCAACTTTCCAACTGGAGAGTTGACTTCATACAGTCTCCTCGGGAACTGGTAGGGACATGTTCCCTCGGCTGTTCCTTCCATTCTGAAGAGTTGAGTTATATCCTACGCTGGATCCCAATCTGGAACTTTGTGATCTGGTTTCTTATCTGGTTCTAGATAGTAAGTTTGTTAGATCATCAAAACATAAAGTAAAGTACTTATGCCCAAAGTACTTGTAACCTATCAATTTCCAACTTTTTGATGATGACAAACTTAGAATTGATATTCCCCCTGAGAACCGGATCTCCACATTGTTCCCCCTGTGAATCAGCCATATCCCTCATAAGAACCAAACCTAAGGAGCTAATCATAACTGGTTCCTTAAGACTGTTTGGCAAATCATCAAAACTCAAAATACCATAACTTATTAATTTCCCCCTTTTTTATGATAACAAACCCAGAATTAATATTATCTTGAGAATCAGATTCCTTACATCTACTTATCACATATAGTCCATACCCAATTCCTTGAGATCGTTTGTCATCATCAAAACATGACATAACGTAACTTAGAGCAATTTTCCCCTTTTTGATGATGACAAACCCAAAATTAATATAAGACTTGAGAACCAGATTCCTCACATGTTTTCCTACGGATCAGACCTATGATCAACATATTATCAGCAATGTTCCGCCTGCAAAGCAGAGCTATCTTTCCTGCACAACACAATATATCAATTCGATTTTGTTCCTCCCCCATGTTGACACCTATATAACTTCCCCCTTTTGGCATCATTGAAAAGAATAACAGAAGAAGCACATCTAAAAAGAAGTTCAGCAACATTAACTCATGCCACTTGGGCAACACAACATAAATAATAACAAGAACAACAAAGTGAATATCATTGCACAAAATAGAGTGATTGCCCATAGTAGAGTAATTATAACGACAACATAGTAGTTTCAACAATACAGAATATAACAATTTAAACAACTAAGTAACAATATCATCAAATATAAGGATCAAAAGAAGATAGGAATTCGAGGGAATTTGGAAGGAGTGAAAGACATGGATCACTGGGTAAGAGGAAAAGTAATGGTCTAAGGCCTTGACGAGCTTCTCCATTCGTTCATTCACTCTCCTTTGATCAATGATCATCTTCTCTCTCAGTTCCTCCACTTGTTTCCTCAATCTTTCATTCTCACCCTTCAACTTAGCATTCTATTCTGCCAAGGGTCCAAGAGGACCTGGTTCTCAACCTATCTAAGTAGGTTGAACCATCAATCAGATCACCAAGAATCTCCCCAAGCTTCTTCTCATCAAGAACAAACTCAGTCCCATGCATATATAGCATCGGAGTATCACATAAAACATAGAAGGTTTTACTTCTTCTTCATAAACGTTGGGACTTGGAGGAACAAAGAGGTGATTCTATTTTTGGAACTCAACAATGTCAAGAAGTTCCTCCATTTTTCAGCAATATCAGAGTCAACACTCTGCCTAACAACACTTTTTGAGACTTCAGAGTCTTCTAACTCTCCAAACCTGATAACTAAACCTTTTGCATCTGTAAGGAACTAGGTTCCTCACTTACACTACCCTTTCTATCCTTGAGCAGCCATGTCTCCCTCTTTTTTTTCTTTATCCGTTCACCCTTATCATGTGTTGCATCTTTCTCAGCCAATTTTATTTTCTCTATTTTTTTAATTCTTTATCACAAATGGAGATTTTTTTCACTTCATTCTCTCTTCCACAATCACCACATCAGCAGGTTACACCACTTCATCGTCAATCAACCTACTTTTCTCAATTATTTTTACTAGATCAGAGGTTCGTTTAAACACAGAACCCAAGAGAAAAAGATCATCATCAGAATTAACATCCTAAGAAGGACTTTAGGGACTGGGTCCCTCATTATGTTCCCCTCTTTTTTCGGCACATTCACCAATTCCTCCATCCTTCAAGGCTTCTACAAACCCAGCAAGAATTTAGCCTCACGCTCTAGAATATTGGATCTACCCTGTTCCCTTTTAATTAAACACTCATCAAAATCTACCAAAGACTTCTTGGGGGTTTGATTTAGATAGAGTTAGGATTTTGGAAGGTGATAGAGTTGGGTTCACTTCTAACATATTTGGGGAGAAGTATTCTTTTTGAGACAAGGTTGATTTTGGTTTTGAAGAAAATAATCGGTTTTGGTTGGGTATGAGAGAAGGAAATGGTTTTTTCGGGGCAACTGGTCAGTTTAGAAAAGTTTTAACATTTTGAATTTCAAAAATTTGGAGAGATATGGGAATAAATTAATGACATTACACTTCAGCAGTTTAAAAAGGCATATAAGTATCGAAGAGACTACTAACCTGAGTCATAGGAATCGGGTTCCCTAAAAAGTTTGAGCAAAGACTCCTAGAAGTACAATGTCACTCTTACTTGTTTTTATCCTGAAACTGCCGCATGTGTACACCTATAACAATATAGATTTGAGTTAGATGTCACCGAAAAATACTTTTTAGCATTGTACCTTTCCTTCTTAACATAGCCAATCATTGAGGGACTAGGTCCCTCTGTTAAGCTTCATCAACCCTAACTCCAGACGATTTTTGTCAAAGTGTTCACTAGTCAGCGCCTTGGTGAAAATGTCTACTACCTGGTCCTCCATCCTCCATAACTTCATACAAATCAGAACCTTTTCAATATTATCCCTCAAAATTTAATGCCATGTCAATGCGCTTTGTCCTCTTGTGTTGTACTGAGTTCAAGCTATAAATACACCAAAGTCTTCAAGATGTTGCTGGATCTGTAGTAGTTGAGCAAAATAAGAAGCACCAACCACGTATTCAGCTTCAACAGTATAAAGATCCACACAGTTTGTTTCTTTGTACTCCATGAGATCAAGTATGACCCCAGAAAATGTGTTGTTCCAGATGTGCTTTTTCTATCTAGCAGATATTCAACATAATCAACATGTCCTATTAAGTCAAGTTTATCTCCTGAGGGATAGTAGAGAACCAGGTCCTGTATCCCTTTGAGATATTTTAGGATTCTTTTGGCAGCTTTCAGATGAGATTCTTTTGGATTGGATTGAAACCCGGTACACAGACCTACACTAAAAATAATATCATGTCTGCTACAGAAGTGACCCTATGATACCTCTATACATGGTCTGATTTATAGGGGAACCAGGTTCATCCATATCTAGACAAGTAGCTGTGGTGATGGGAGTGTCAATGATTTTTGATGTCTCCATGTCAAATCTCTTGAACAGCTTCTTGATGTACTTAAGTTGTCTTATCATTGTTCCCCTTGGGAGTTTGCTTCACTTGTAAATCTAAGAAGAAATTCAGTTCCCCCATCATACTCATTTCTAACTCACTTCCCATGAGTTTTGTAAATTCTTCACATAGAGAGTCAATTGTTGCTCCAATGATGATATCATCAACATTGATCTGCATAATAAGCAGGTTCCTTCCTAGTTTCTTCAGAAAAAGAGTGTTGTATATTTTTCCTCTTGCAAAGCCATTTTTCTAGAAGGAATTTTGACAACCTCTCATACCAAGCACGGGGAGCCTGCTTTAACCTATACAAAGCCTTTTTGATTTTAAAAATGTGCTTCCAAACTCATCAAGTTTGTTTTTGAATACTAACCTGGTTCCTATAACAGTTTTGTCAGCAAGTTGCGGAACTAGGTTCCACACACTGTTCCTCTCATATTGACAGAGCTTTTCTTACATAGCTGTAATCCAGTCTGCATCTTTCAATGCATCCTTGATATTCTTAGGCTCTATTTGATAGAAAAAGACTAAGAAGGCAAGTGAGTTACTTGTCTTTTGATCTATTTGAATTCCTCATCAGCTAGAGTTCCATGTACAACATGCATAACTCTGTTTTGTGCTTCAGATGTTGTGATTGAGGGACCAGGTTCCTCTATGTTGGCTGGAGTCTCATCTTTAGTTTTGAGGAACAGGGTCTACGTAAATCTAGAGTAGTCATCCTCAATGACAAAAATATGTACCTCTTTCCTCATCTACTTGGAACCCTCATAGATCCACATAGATCCATATGGAGGAGATAAAGTGGCCTTGAGATACTAACTTCCTTTTACACATGCATCACACACTCCGTGATCCTTGAAGCTTGACTTGGACAGACCACGAACCAGGTCCCTCTTTACCAATTTGTTTAGCAGTGTGAAACTTGCATGACCCCGCCTTATGTGCCATAGCTCAGCATTATCATCAACAACACTCAGATAGCTAAGATCCCCTTGTCACAGATTTGGGAAATACTCAGCAAGCTATACTTCAACCCTTTCATGTAGTATGCATTTTCAATAGATTGGGAAAGGGACTTCTCGTTCCTTCCAATCCCAGAATATATCCCTTCTTACCATTTTCTAAGAATACACTCCCTCCATGTAGGTCCTTCAGTGAAAGAAAATCATTTGTACTTCCAGTCATATGCTTCGAGCAGCCGCTATCTATGTACCACTGTTGACTGCTCCCTTTCACTGTTCCCTGCACAACGAAATCAAAGGTTAGACTTAGGAACCCAAACAAGTTTGGATCCCTTGTAATGAGAAAAAGGGCGAATGAGGGATCTTTTGGTCCAAGCATACATTATACATTTTTATATGAAGGATCAGGTTCCGTAGAAGCAGTTACTTTTTCAGCAAAAGCTTTATTTTTCTGTTGAGGCTGAATTCTGGTCTTACAATTTTCTTTAAAGTCCCATGTGTTGCCATAATGAATGCAAAGTCAATTGTCAGGTACAATAACGTACTTGCTATGAGGGTTGTAGGGAGTCTTTTCCTTTTGGAACCCAATTCCCTGCCTGTTTCCCCCATTGTTTGTGTACAAGGCAGTGATAGCATCAAAGGACCAGGTCCACTTAAGTGATTTTTCAAGACCACTCTTCACTCTTCCTAGGTTTTTCTGAAGTTGTTTGTTTTTCTCAAGCTCTGCGCACAAACTAGATTTTACTAATTTTAACTCATTTTCAAGCATAAGGTGTACCTTACTTGCAAATTCCTTTCCCTTTTGAGTAAATTCACACACTACAACAAAAGGGGACTTTAGCGGCAATACAAAATGGCTTTAGCGATAATAACAATAACTGCTATATCTTTTACCAGCCATTGGTGTTTTGTCGCTGAAGCTGGGGTCGACAAAGCATTTAGCGGCCTTTCTCACAAAAGCTGGTAAAATGTATATTTTATTGCCGCTAAGAATCATCATCTTTAATTGCAATTATTTGCGGCAATTATAATGGCGACTAAATCCAATCCAAATTGGCTAATTATACTCCTTTAACATCCATTTCTATAGCCGCTAAATTTAAAATAATTGCCGCTAAAAGTTTGGATCTTTAACGGTAATTATTTTATGGTATTTAAAATGGCCATAGTATCTCTTCAAAAAATATTTAGCGTCCATTTCAATGGCTAATATGTCTAACTAAATTGCCGCTAAAAGTAAATATCTTTAATGATAATTATTTTCTAGCAATTATAACAGCTGCAATATCCCGTTTGAAACATCTTAATCTTCCCTTTTATCATCCAATTTTTAGCTAGTGTATGCATCTTAATTAGTGCTAAAAGTCACAAGTGGTAATAGTAATAGTTTATCCATCATTAATAATAGTTACTATATTTATCCAAAATATGACCCAAATAGTAAAATATATTAATATTAATTAAAAATATAATATATCTTAGTAAATCTTAACAAACAAAAGAAAATAAGTAATTTAAAAAATAAACTTATGTTGTTTGAACTAAATGGCTAACGTCATTACTGATAGTCTTTAAAATGATTTTCGCGTCTTTTCATCATTTTAAAATCTTTCACCTGCTAAATTATCAAACATCATATTGTATGACCTGAAATTATAAAATAACAGTGTCAAAAGATAAAATATAATGTGAAAAAATTCCACCTAATCAAACTTTTGAAATTCTCTCTTTTGCGTAAAGAACTCGAACTTCAATCAAAATGAATATTTTTATTACAGAGGTAACAAGAAGATTGAATATTTAGACCGTTTCTAAAATTATTCACCACTATGACAAGCTCAGGAATACCCAATTTCTCCTATCTGTTCAACTATTCAGATAATTGACATACATAAAGACAGAAATATCCACAGTTGCATAACTAAATCTATTTTATCACAAGCTTTTTTTAAAGGAGAACTCTAAAACCAAAGAACTTTACATTGAAAGGGCAACGAGAAAATTTGGTATTCCATTGATAAGCAAGAATGGAACAACATCATATTTATACAGTAAGCCTTAAAACGAGAAAATTACCTTCTTCTGACAACCCAACAGTAAAACACCAATCTAACACCCTGTTCCATTTTGAAGAGTCTTAAAACAAAAAAATACCGACAATCGGTAGAGACAGTAATATGATGATAATGTTATTGAAGCAGCGAAGAAGTTTGTGGAGGACTTTACTGAATGCCTTAAGAAGATCACAGAGCTATTTTTCTCAAGAGCTATCTTTGACTTTACTCGAAACTCAAAGAATACTGCACTAACACACAGATATCAAAAGTAAAAACAATACTTTTACCGTCTAGCACTTCTCTTTTTAACAAGTAGCATATCAACAGAAATAAAACCGAGTGGGGAGCTGCTTCATTCTATAGCAGCGGGAGAACAAGGGCTAATCAACATAAATAATGTTGAACCATTATGTCCCATGGTTTCTATAGAATTCCATCCATACATTGTCTTTTGGCCTTTTTCTTCTCCAAATATAAAATTATAAACCAAACTGATATCCTTATTGACATCATGAGATCCAAAACATACCTACTTAAGGATTATCATACAATTCACAACTTATTAAATAAAAAGAATGAGTACCTGCCGATGCCTCTCTTAATAGAACCCATAGTTTTGCCACCATCTCGAGAGCGAATACCTTCCAGAAATATGTATACTGATCCACAATGGTTCAATTCAGAAATAGCTATGTCCATCACCTGCGATACATCTAGGAATAGACTGAACAATCAGATATAACCTCCAGTCTCTTTTACCATTTCGAAGAAAACATCTCAGGCTGGATGAGCGCGAAATATATACTGACGTATGAATATTTAGAATATAGATAATCTTCATCTCACCAGCATCTCAGCAAAGAAAATACCTTCTGGTAAATACCGTCACCACATGAAACTGAAAATTCTTAGTGAATTAAGAAACAAGGAAGAAGCAAACAAGATAAAATATAATTTAGGTTGATTACATCATAAATAACTAAATTTAAATAGCAAATGTATATAACTCCTTTAAATTTATTTAAGCATAACAAATTTAAATGAATGATTCATTCAAACAAAGGATGAAACTGCAAAATTCATATCCATATTATCTGCAAGGATAGAACTCACAGATAAAATGCACTGATTATAGTAAAGAAAATCTAACAACTAAAGTTACATGAAAAAAATAACAGTTTGGTGTTACGGTAGTATCTTGAAACCAGCAAGAAGAAAGCAAGCATGGACTCTTAAAAGATTCATTGGGACAGATAAGCATGGTAGATGTCTTTGCACTAGAAGAATTTATATAAATAATACTTATATTCTCTTACTACACATGTAATTCAGTTAAATAAGAGTTCTTCTCAAAATTATCACTCCGAATTCATAAAGTGAGACACTTTTGGCTGCTATCTTAGGTTAAGCATTTTGGCCATGAAATAGAATTCTAGTTTTTAATTCAAGAAACATGACTGAACCTATGAACATGATATGTGAGACATAAGAAAACACAAATTAAATTAATATATGCATTACTGACTTAAGGTAGGTGAGCTTAACATAAACTAACTAATCATTCTAACTGGGAGAGTTTAATATTTAAATGAATAGATCTAAAATTGATCATTTCTTTTCTTAACAAGTAGCAAATCTTAAAAGACATTATCCTAGTATATCAACCATTAAGAAACACTTTCATGATATAAAGTGCAAAAGGCGAAACTAGAACTAGTGGTATTTTTAGAACAAAATACAAGTCACAAATATATCTTCAAAAAAATTAACATAGTCGAATCAATAAAGCATTAACATGAAGATATCTGGAAAGCTAACGAATCGAATAGTTCACATTTACCTAAATCCACGATTCAAATAGAATTATTTTATGCTTAAATTAATAGGATTTTCCTTAAGTGTAGTCTCATATGAATAGCTTATTACAATAAAAAGTAAATATATAACATTAGAAAAAAATAGAGGAATCAATTCAATAAGTTGCCCGCCAATTTAACAACATCCAAAAATTACAAATCAAAACATAACTGACACAAAAAAGTATTTATTGTTGGGAAATAATAAATAATCCCGCCCAGGAATAATATCCACAGCAAATAATAATAACACAAGAGAGTAACAATGACAACAAATATTTTAGCGGGGTAAAATACAATATCCGAGTGGAGCAATATTACCACTATAATATTTCAACTCAGTA